>JAPYYQ010000623.1:0-105119 GCA_030522585.1 Anagyrus pseudococci | reverse complement strand
TAGTACTATTGTAAAATTTATAATAGTACTGTTGGAAATTTTAC
This sequence comes from Anagyrus pseudococci, assembly GCA_030522585.1. NCBI lineage: Eukaryota > Metazoa > Arthropoda > Insecta > Hymenoptera > Encyrtidae > Anagyrus > Anagyrus pseudococci. The sequence continues at coordinate 105,075 of JAPYYQ010000623.1, read as the reverse complement.
AATAGTACTATTGTAAAATTTGTAACATTGGAAGTATATCCGAGCAATGCTATTTCGGTATAGCAATTTTTACAATAGTAGATTGTAATTTTTACTAGAAACTTTTCTCAGTGTATTTAAGTTTGACACATCGTCCGTCTCTGAGCGATATACATGAGTAATGCCACAGCAGTTGTGTCTGGAGTGACGCAGGTGCAGAGAGGAGCAAGCTCGCTTCGGCGACTTTAATTTTGAGCTCACACCGAGGAAGATTCGGACTTGCTCGGTGATTATGCATTGACATCAGGGGCTTGGCCGGGCTTCTACTACTTGAATGGAGAGAACGTATACGAATGTGTCCGGAGGTCCTTTGACAGCTGTGGACGGGCTGGGGGGTGGGTCTGGTCATCGCGAAACTTCAAAAGCTCCTGCCGAGTTTCCATTCACAAGATGCTCCCGCGAGCCTGGGCCAACGGCTTGGTCACACGCTTCGAGAGACAGTTATGATCAAAGATTTTGCGCAAGGGATGCAGGGCGTTGGCGTAGAGCAGCAGCCCTCCGGAGCTCGAGGCGCGCTTGAAAAGAAGAGCGACGAAATAATTATGATCCTCGCAGGCTTGCTGATATCTCTCGACCCCATCCTCCCGGCATTTTCTATTCGCTTTTTCTCTCTCTCTCTCTCTCTTTCTCTCTGTCTTCTTTGCTTCCCCTCGTTGCGACCGACGCCTCTTCCTCTCTGCACAGCCGTCGATCTGGGCATGAGATAAAAGTCATACAGCAGCCCAGTATAATAGAAGGAGCCTTTTCTTTAGGCTCCTCGACAGCAAATGAGATCCTTTACCGAGAGACCGAGCGCGATATGTTATTCCTTTTAAATTGTTTTTTATTTTTCTTTTTTTTTTTTTTTTTGCTGTACGATAAGCAATTGTAAAGAAAATTTGAGCAATGAGATCCGAATAAATCTTGGCGATGTATAACAATACACAAACGGTCTTTCTAAAAAATTTAATAAGTTTAAAAACGTCGCTAAATTCGTATTCGACTATCAACTAGGAAACTTATGAAAATTAGTCGAATTAGCGAATTAGTATTTTATAATTCGCTCGCATAAACGACGAATTCGAGCAAAAAGTAACTCGGCACACAACAGAGCGTGGCAGTAGCTATTTGCTTGTTTAACATCCACATACACACAGGCGCGCGCAGGGTAATGTGAAAGATTTGAATAATTCACAAACATATCGGCTGAAACGAGCTTTTATTTGCACGGCCAAAGGAGAGAGAGAAAGAGAGGGATTATTCATTTTAGCTTTTCAAGTATATTCAAACGCTCACTTATAGCAATTAGCATGCGCGCGCAACAACGGCAACAACAATGAAGAGAAATAGCCAAAGAATCCGCTGACGAAGCCAACTCGGTCATTTAAATAATAATAGCACAATAAACCCGTAGTAAAATCGCCCGCTCTCGAGAGCTCTCCTAAAGCAGACTGATGGGCTTTGAGACGAGGGCAAGTCGAAGTACAGCAGCGCGGGAAAAGGCATATTGCGGTAGCGATGAGAATGCCTCGCGTGCCGCTAATGCAGCCTCGAGAATAGCTAAAAAGCGTAAGAAAGAAATCAACTCGAGAGAGAATGAGAAAGAGAGCAAAAGCTGAAGTTGCGGATGGAAAGAAGTAGCACACGGGATGGATGTACAAGTCAGCGGGTTCTCCTCGAGAGCTCGCGTGCGGGAGGTTGAAACGCGCGAGATCCTCGCCGGCGCGGACGCGTACTTTATTTCCCTGTCGGGCCGTACGTTTGGAATCATCCCTTGGCTTTGGGATCGCTGCCGGCGCTGCTGCTCTGGTCGGCGGTCCCCCGAGGGCTACGAGCTGCATCCATTAACGTGTTACAAACGCGTGCGCGCGGAATTCGCCTGAATAGGAACGGGGGGCTGCTGAAAGGAGACGCTGGAGGGGATTGTGGATCAAGCGAGAGACGAAAGCTCGCCCCGCGCGAGGGTGAGAGAGAGCGCCGGCCGACGGAGAATGCGGAGGGGGAGAGAATACGACTTGCGAATTTAAATTGATGAATAGCCGGGCACGCGCGCCGCCCGGCCCTTTTCGCATCTCTTTCTCTTCCTCTATCTCTCCAACCCCCCCATCGGCCGCCCACGTATTACTTGAATTCACAATCGAATTCACAGAAATCATTTATTCTTACCCAGTCCCAATAATTGCTTACTCCCCCCGGCCTCCTCGGTATTCATTGCCTCTCACTATAGGCCTACGTATATATACATTTCTCCCGACAATACTCCCCCTCAAGAAGGAGACAATTCATAGCGGGAGAAATGCCGAATGGAAAAAAAATTTGCAGTTAATTCGAGCAATAAGTTAGAACTCGATTTGTCCCCCCCTCTTGTGAATTCTGATCGTCGATTGGGCAGGATGTATTTTGCCGTCTACTTCTGCTTAAGCACACCGCAGGGCTCTTAACGAGTCACTAATTTTACGATAGAGCCCCCCTCGGCTCGCTCGCGGGTCGGAGATGTCGCGCGCGGGGGGCGAGCTTCGCGACGGCGTTATTGTAACGGCTTGGCACGTTAACGGTAAGCCCGGCTTACCGCGAGCGGGAGAACGAGAGCCGGGGAATTCTAATTCTAATACTGGATTAAGGTTTACGTCGAGCAATCTGGTGATGGCCGGCGTCGCCGTCGACGTCGACGGCATCGTCAACGTCTACGGGACGGCAATGAGGTCGTTACCGAAGCGTTTCCAGATTAAATGCTTCTCTTACGAGGCTCCTCCCCCGCGCGTCTGGGACTACGTGGTCCTCGCCAACCCCCCTCCCTTTATCGTTCAGCCACACAACTCACCGTAATTACGCGACTCCAAGTGATTGACACTAGGAGAGCGCCCAGTCTGCCGCCACTAAACGTTAATTCGTTTTGATTGCCGTCGTGATGACGAACGTCCCTCTCTCTCTCGACGAGAGAGGATTGCGCGCGAAATCCCCAAGACCGTACAGTCTATGTGTAACGACCCTTTGCAAGCTTTTTTCCTTTTATGAGCCATTTTTCCCTGACTTCTCCCACCCCCCCTCCTCTGTCCATCTCTTTTTCTTACTCTAAGGGGAATGTCACGTAACAGCAAGAGATTCGCGTAAAAAACTTATTATCGCTTGTAATTTTGCCGGGCTTATTTTTTCCGGCAATATTATCACTACTTTCACTTTTGGCCAACGAGAGACGTGTTTATTTTTGAAAGCTCGGCTCTCTCTCTTTCCCCAGGAAAAGAGATTTTCGTAGCTATTGTAGACCCTTGCCCATCCCAAAGGTCAGTTCTACTCTTATCTCCGTTGTTGGTAAGGGACAAGTCTAAGGGAAAGCCATAGGAACAGAGGCCGGCTGGAGGTGGAGAAAGCCTAGCATAGTAGCTTCAGGAAGCCAAGGGGATAGGAGAGAGCATTGTTTGCCGCGTCGCAGAATTCAATAACCATTGTCGCCCGAAGAAGCAAAGATGCGTCCACGAGCATTGTTCGAGGATTAGTTAAGTTGCAACATAATTAATTGCCTTCGTCGCTGAGGAATTCGCGCATAGGCCAGAAAGGGGTCGAGCCCTGTCCCTCTTGCTAAGCAGCCCCTACGCCCGTACCGTTGTACACTCTTACTCCCCAGCATATTGTATTAATTATTAATTAATGTTTCCGAATTATTACGCTGTAATACCCTGCTGTATACGAATTTTGTCCAACCGCAATATTCCGCTATTTTTATATTTTCGAAACTAAAGTGTAACTTGATCCCGCAGCATTACGATTTATTTATTTTATGAATATTACATTAGGCGATCTTTTCGTTACGGGAGAAAAAAAATAACGGAGAGTCTTTTGTGTCTGTGACATAAAGCTTGAATATTTACTCGTATATATGGATTATTTTATCCATCCATGCCTTTTTTTCGTAAAAGCATATAGATACATGTACATGTTTACATCACTTGAACCGTAACGGTGGTTTTCTGCTGAATAACTCGAACTACAGTCACGTGTCCTTTACTCGTATATCCATCAGAATAGAAAAAAAAACAACGATATTGATCGATTGATGAAATTATTGAGGGAAACCGATTTACTCGATAATTGTATTAACGATCAATCGATAGAGAATAAGACGGCGTTCCAAATAACGTTTGCGAAAAGCAAGAGGAAAATCTGAAAAAACTCGAGCTCAACGCTATCGTAGCCTGTATTTTTATCCCTCCAGCCTAACGTTGGGCCAGAGCGCTCGTGTTGTGTGTACGTGTACGTGTGTGCCTATTCGTGTGAAACTAGAAGAGCCGTAACGAGAGACGAAGAGGCCTCACGTATAAGAGGGGGTGGGGCGGGTGGAAGGGGGGAGGGGGAACAATCGGCTACGCTTGCGCCTTCCAGGCTTCGAGTATTTTCTTCTGCCTGGAGTTTGGACTTGCTTTCTCTGTCTTTTGCACGGATGCTCTCATCCCTTCCGCCTCTCTAGCCAAAGAACTGGAACTGCATTAGGTGATTGCACGAAAAGAGAGAGAGGGAGAGAGACGGAGTAAAAGAAGTTGAGGCCAGCCAAAGTTACTCAAGTTCTCTTTTTTTTTATTTTTATTTCTCTCCCCCCCTTTTTCTTTTTCTCTCTCTTCTCTGTCTCTCTTTCTTATTTTACGATCACTTTTTACCTTTCTTTTCCTGATTTTCTCCTGTCGCAAATCACGCACATAAAGCAGCAATCTCGGAGTGTGCCTTTAAATAAATAAACGGCTCTCGGCCGTATACAAGCGAAGTGAGAGTAAGGGAGTGTGTATAACTTTCGTTTTTGCGTTTACACGCTCTCGAGAGCTTTTGCCCCCCTGCTCTCTCTCTCTCTCTCTCTCTCCGCTTAGGGAATTATTTTCTTCGAGCATTGTTGCGAGCCCGGCCGCGCGTGTGTTTTAACGTTGCGTTGGGCTCGGCAAACTTTTCATGCCTTGATAAGCCTTTGGTTAATAGGCTTGGAAAGTTACAAATACGAAAAGCCGGCCAGAAGTTTCGCGAATGTTGTGTATTTGCTTTTCGGCGCTTTTTTTGAGGTATTAATGATTCGAACGATGGTTAGTCGGGCGCTCCATCCTACCCTGGAGATTATTAACTTTTTTAATCCGATAATTAGGTGGAGCGTGCAATTAAGCTCCTGCGACGGATTGATTAGTAAGGCTCTTTCTCTGTGTTGGCACAGTCGGTTCGCTGCTATTATTTCGAATGAGACGTACTTTTCTACGTCGACCGTTTGTCTTTTCCTTCCTTTTTGTCCCCCTTCCCTTCTTCTTTTCTCTCTCTCGTGGACGGTCAGCAGCTTAAGGCGACGGTGTAAAAAGTTAATGAAAGTTAAGGGGGGCCCAAAAGGGTGAGTCGGAGAAGAAAAAAAACGCAGCAGCAGCTGCTGCGGCAAGAGTCCTCTCATTCTCTACAATTTCCTGCAAACTTAAAGCTTTCGTCTGATTTAATATGAGTGCCGACGATCAAACGGGAGTAACAAAAAATCCCCGGCACCCACTTCTGCCGCTGCTGCTGCTTTTTCGCACCTTTTTTCTCTCCCTTCGCACCACTCTCTCTCTCTCTCTCTCCCGAGGCTTTTCCTTCCCCAGCAGCAGCAGTAGTCCTCGGCCGGTCGCCTTTGCGGCGTTTGCCTTTTTGCTCTTTCCCTTCTGCAGCCCCTCTCGCTCTGAAGTTTCGAAGCTCTTCGTCTAATCCCTCAGCGTTAGCGAGAAAGAGCGAGGGAGGATGGTCGAGAGGGCGTGTTTCGAGCTACTTCTTTTTCAGGTTACGCCTCCTCATTTCCATACGTCGTTTCTGGCACACGAGAGAGAGAGAGAGAGCAAGCCCGAGAGAAAATTGATAGCGTGACGTACGGAATGTGTGCGCCTCTCCGCCTCCCTCCCTTCTTCTCCCGGCTTTTCACGACTCGAAGCTCAACAAGTAAAACCCCTGAATCAAAATCAGTCGTTAGCGCGCTTCTTACTCGGCCTGCAAATTATTTCCTACAACCTTTCTCTTTTTTTTTTCATTTTTTTTTCTTCTGTCCTTTCAACAGGGATTTTGCCTTTCTTTTCATCTGACGAGTCGTATTTCAAAGTTGACGGAAAACACATATTTTATAGTTTCTTTTTATTGATACACGATAAAGATGAATTTCGGGGACATCAAGAATAATGTCGAACTGATGAAATTTTGAAATTGTTATAATAATTCCGAGTTTTCCTCTTTTATCAGGAAAAAGTAAGGCTGATCCATCTATTCCTTTTTCCGAAAATTCCACGTTGGAATAAGTTTATCGAAGCTTATTCGTATTTAAGTACATAAATATACGATCAGAAGATAGGGCCGGTATAGACGCAATAGGCGCGCGCGCGCACGCAAGCGGTTTCCAAGCTCCTTGAGAGAAAGTTTTCACATAAAAATGGATCGCGAATTTATGGTAAAAGTTGGAGAATTTCCGAGAGCCGTAATTGTCCAAGATGTATCGCGGGCCGTCGCCATTGCCGTTACGGTTGTCCAATGGCAGAATCGCCGGCCCGAGAACTTGGCAACTTTTATTTTTTGAATCGCGATACGTCAGCCTCTTCCCAATGTGATCCTCTTGATCCTTTTTTTTCTTACCTGATAATAAACTAATCGACGTCGGTATTAATTAAATTTTTTTTCTATAAAACAAACCTTTTGTTGGTAATTTTAACGAAAAAGTTTGGCGAGTATTTCGTTTGAAAGTATCATCGCCGTGTCGCCGTTGCGGAATTCGCCGGCTGCGTATGGGTAGGAGAGAACAAATCGCCTACAAGTTTGAAATAATGCGCGCGAAAAAATGCCGTCATTTGTATATGGGCCCGGTTGACGGGGGCAGAGCGGAAAACACTTGAAATTAAGCGAGAGTGCATGAAAGAGCGCATGATATATCCCCGGCGAATTGAAACAATATTTCTGGTATGTAACCCGCGCACTAGCATGCCTCTCTCTCTCTCTCCCTCTTACTCTTCTCGTGCGTGGACTGTAATTTATCTCGCGTTACCGCAGCAAGCCATAGTCGGAGGGGGCGCTGCTGGAAAGTGAAGGCCGAATGCTAAAGGAGGAGAGGCTACGGCTGGGTGGGGTGGAGGGAAAATTTAGCTCGCTGGAAAAAAGGCAGTCCTGTAACGCACGAGCTACCGAGTGAAAAAGCGCCGAGAGAGGAAACTAGAGGAGGGCGAGGACGAGGCTCAGAAGACTAGATGGAATACCGGCGTGCATTGTTTCACTGCACCAGTTCTCTCTTTCTCTCTCTCTCGCGAGTTCCTCATCCACCTCCTCCCCCCGAGCCCGCCACTCCTGACTCACGGTCCGCCCTCTTTATGTATACAGCATAGGCGTTTGCGCGATACGCAAGAATGAAATTTTACGAAAACACGGTAGCTTTTGTGAGAGCGCCAGCGAAAACTCGATGGTATTCGAACCTCTTGCCTCCCCCTACCTACCTCCCTTACCCTCCTCCCCTCCACCCCGCGTGCCATTCATTTATTGAATTCGTCGTAGCTCTCTGTTGTCGCATACTCTATTCCGCTCTTTTTTATTCCTTCTTTTATTTTACATTTTTCCACGGAATTTTTGTAAAGTTATTGAATTACCGACTGGGAAAAGTTTTAATACGGGAAACGGTTAAAATGTTGGTACGTCAAGAGTGATACTTTTATTCCGAGTAAAATTTCAAATGTTTAAATAGTCGGAATTTTAAATGTCGATTGGGTAATTGACCTCTTTTTTGCCTGTTGCGTCGTCTTTTTTAGTAATTAGCCTCGTGAACTATTGAAAGTTAAGAAGCCGTTTTAAAAATTAAGGTAAAAGAGGGATGAACGTGGCGAACCAAAAAAAAGGGAAAGGAGAGCAAGAGAGAGAGTGATAGCAAGAGGGAGACAGGCGGGGTGGGGGGTTAGGAAGCAGTGATGGGTGGGAGGAGGGCAGGGGAAAAAGTGAAAGTGCTTAGGTAAAAGGGCTCATTGGGGGTTGGAGGGGCAGAATGAACGATGGGCCAGGTCTCGCGAGTATAGGAGCGGAAGGGCTTGGGGCTGGGGGAGGCCACGGGCGGCTGCGCTCAGGCCTCTTTACAATATTAAGTCCTTTTATTAATGGCTCGCGCGGCCGCGTAATGGCCGTCGAATCGATTAATCGAAATTCGATACGCCGAGCAGTAGTGGAGGCTGGGCAGGGCTCTCTCTCTCTCTCTCTCACACACACACACTGTCTGCCAGTGCTTTCGCCTAGTAGCGGGAGGAGCGCGAAGAGTGGGCGGACGAGCCTTTCACGCTCTCGCGCATCAGGTCTTAGCCTTCTGGGTGCTATAATAAAGTTAATAGTATCATAAACGTCGCTCGTTTGCTCTCACTCCCTCTCCGCCCCTCACCCGTCTGGCCGCCGCTGGTGGTGGTGGTACTGCTGGCAGGCCGAGCGTTCGCTACGGCCACTTTTGTCGTCCGCTAAATGGGTTTAATAGGTGGCGGCGGAGCCAGGGCAGCTCTCGCCGCCTCTATATTTCCCGATGCACGCGCGAGCATCGGGCTGATGCTTCTGCTGGCAAAGGCCCCGAGCACTGAGCCTTGCAAACAACACCGGAGGAGCTGGACCCTTAATGGACTGAGCAAGAGCCGAGATTTTAGCAGAAGCACACACACACACGTAGAGCGTCCGGCTTGAGAACTATCTTTTATTTGTCGCTTTTTAGCCCTTTGGGCTACTGCCCGAGAGGGGCTGCAAGTTGAGCGAAGAAAGTGCCAGTGAGGCCGGAGGCGAGTATAGTGGGTACTTTTGTCGCGGGCGTCATTTGTAACGAGAGACCGACAGCTCGTTTCGAGTCTGAAAGCTCTTGGCGAATCTCGGGGCAAATGTCCGCAATCTTCTTATGGGGTATACGCGCCGACCAAATAACAGCAGCGAGAGACGAATACAAATTTTATAAGTACACGCGTACAGAGAGCATTTACGTCGGGGGCTTTTCATTTTGTTGGCTGTTTGACTTTTGTGCCCTCCGCCTGCTATGGCCGTACGCGCCGAGCTTCGCAAAAGCGGCAACTTTCGGGGCTTGAATTCCTGGGGATATATAATAAATGATGTTTCATCATATGAAAAAAATCCGCTGAAAATATATTTCTGCGTTACATTCACGAGAGCCGAGCTGCGCGGCCCTACACCGTGGGAATTCACCGGGGTTTTTTTTTCCCTATCTCTCGTTCTCTCTTCCCTTCCCATTCATTTTGTGCAATCACTCCGCGAAGCTTTTGCCGGACGCGATATTAAATTGAAAATTCCCAGGCTGATTAGCGGCGCCCGCCGGCGATGGAATATTGAAATACTCATATAATACGCGAGGAGATGGATCAGAGGAAAAAGCGAACTCTAATCCTCTTACAGGGCCGCAGAGGCTCGATCCGCGAATATTCGCTCTGCGGACCGCCGGCGTGCTTTATCATGAACTTACATTGCTAAATTGATGACCGGGGTCTACTCATTCCCCGTACCTCCGAAAGCCTGGAATTTACGTTTGTTAGATGTACATACGTTGCGTAGATACTATCGAGTGTATACACAGAAAACCAGCTTCAAATGCCCTATTCAATTTAATATCAATGATTATTATTATTATTTTCAGGATATAATAATGAACAGAAAGCCAATGCCAAACGAAAAACGTGATCTTCGCGCGATCGAGCCTCTGCGTATAGCAAATAGGGTTTACGAAAATAGAAATGCCTTTTTCTCCCCCTACCCTTTCTTACTCCCGAATAAATAATCAATAGAGGTAGAAAAGCGTTAGGAAAAAAGAGGTAGTCCTTTTTATTTGCCGACTTGTCTGTCTCCGGGGTGCCGTTTGTACGCTCTTCTCGTCTTTCCCGCACACCTACAGAGGCAGACTTGCACAGGAGCAAACGCAGCGGAATGCTATCAGAGAGTCGAGTTGGAACGAGGGAGGCGGTCGCGTGGATTTGCATAATTGTTTTCAGTTTACCCCCTGCTAATGAAGAAAAATACGCCCGACGCGCGATATCAGCCGGTAACTGCCGATCTCTCTCTCTCTCTCTCTCACACCACCGTCGCTCGAGAACTAACTCTAGATGTTCATTCGCCCTCTGGGAAACTTGAAAAACACTGTTCTCTCGGCCTCTCTTCGCTTCTTTTACATATTCACCTTTGCCTTCTTTTCTCTCCGACCTTCTTCGGATTTTGCGAGAAAAATATTTTAATTTGAAAGGAAAGAAAAGTGGGCTGGTCAAGAGCCAAACAATGAAGTTCGAGTAAGCGTAGAATGACAATTTTAAATGCTGTTGTGATTTCTTCTTTTTGTAAGCGTAATTTTAATCGTCATTACTTTGTAACGATAAAATTGTGAGAAAAACGTTTGAAAAGTTTTTAATGAAAATTTTATGAAAATAAATTTTAATTTATTTGTTGTTCAGGCAAAACTTTTCCCTCGTTGTATCTACTGCTACGTGAAAAAAATGTCATTCTCATAACGAAAGTTTCAATTTTAATTTTCGTTTGCTCTTAGCCTTATCGCGCAATGTCAATGAAACAAGAAAACAAACAAAAGTATTGTTAAACTGTTGTAGCGGAAAGAAAAAATAAATAAAAATTATATTTTCCCCGAGTTATTTGTTGCTCTTCAAATGAAACAATAACTTTATAAAATGACTGAAGGAGAATCCTTTGTACTTTGTCAAGCAGTAGAGATTTTCGAAACTGCAAACCGTTCGAGGGAGATACGGAGAAGAAGAGGAAGTTATCAGGCTCTGCCAGTAACTCATTTAAGAAAGTTCGGTAATACAAGTAAACAGGTGCAAAGTCTTGTTATCCGGCCGTTCGAGTTGCCGCGTATCCCACGAGTGGAAAAACGACAGTTAATCGGAAGATAATTCCAAGAGCAAAATCAAAATCGACACGGCCTCGCTAAAGCTGTCCAGGAGCGTAAAATTCAGCCGGGAAAAATTACTAAGTGACTGACTGGCAGACTAGGTCCTTCTCTCTCTCCCTCTCCCTTTGCGCAGGGCCACTCCCTTGCTTAGCCCCCGCGTGCACTTTAAAGTCCTGTAGGTAGGAGGGTGCTCTAGGCCGGTCACGTGTAGTGCCCGCTAGAACGAGAGCCGCATAGCAAAGTTTTCTCCGACGCCTGTCCCCGTCGTTCTCCCTCCTCTTGCCCGGGCTTTCCAGCGGTGGCAGCAGCAGCCAGTCAGCCGGCAGCGCCGTCCTAATCCCTTTCCCCTAGCTCGTTCCCCGGTCGCCGCGCGCCTCGGCGCTCTTTCTCTCGCTTCTACAGCAAGCCTCCGGCATTACGTGCCTTTGCGCCTCCGACAAGCGTCCCCTCTTCTCTCGTGTCTCTCTCTCTCTCTCTCTCACTGCCAAGCGCCGCGGGGAGTCGGCTTTATGTGTTTTTGATTGTTCCTCTAATATGTATGAACTTTGCCAAGACGCGCCGACACGTGGACAGGGCTAACCCATTACCGGCCTTACTTATTCACAAATCCAATCTCTATTTTTACTCTGATTCGGCCTGCTGTTTTTCAGCTTAGCCTTTCATTTTTCATCGAGTCTCATTAGTTTTCTTTTTTACTTCTCTACCTTTTTTTCTCTATTGACGATTATTTCATTAGTAATATCGTTTTTATTTCCTTCTCAATTATGGGAATATCGATTGAGAAGCACAATTAACAAAAAAGGTCGATCAGCTGGACTTGAACTTTCGACCTGTGGATTGCCAGGGTTTTTGCCGACAAAGTCACTCCGACCCCACAGCATGCAGCGCTTAAAGTGTCAACAACAAGACCAGCGAGACACTCACATTTCGAGTTGTCTACTAGAAAAGGTACGAGGGATAGAATATTTGCTAACGCGAGTGAAATTCGTCGATCCTAATCTCCGGGCGGGGCTGGCAGACAGCGATGTACACGCATTTTTTAATATCGCGCCCGAGAGAGGAGAGTCGTCTCGCTGCAGACTCAGCATTGGCGGAGTCGGCGGCGTCGGATGAAAAAAAAAAGCGCCGTCACGTACTATGATGACTCGGGTGGTGTGGGGGTAGAGGTGGTGAAAAGGGAAAAGCTCGAACGACTTCCGATCCGGCGGTAGATCGCGACGTCGGCAGCGACAGCAGCAGCGGCGGCGTCGGCGGCTCTGTCTGGCCTCGGTATTATGCCCTGTTTGTCCCTCTCCTTTTCCAAGCGCTCTCGACTCTAGCTCGGCGGCGGCGGCGTCGCCTGTCTTCCTTCCGCAGCCTCGAGCGGCCAAGCCACGTTTATTCCTTTGTCTCCTCATCTTTCTCGTCGCGCCCCTCCCTCCCGCCCGCGGCCCACCGAGCCACTAGCAATCCCTCTCCATTCTTTCAGCGAATCAAGCTGGCAAATTGGAGCTTGCAAATGATCCGTCTTAAAGATTGCGCGCGCTAATTGCGCGGCCCGGAAGTAACGAGCGCTCTCCCCGTCCCGGATGATTGGGCCCTGGAAAATTTGACTCGATAACAGGAAAACAGGGGAGGAAGAAAAATGACGAGGGAAAGAGTGATTAGGACGAGGAAAGAAAGATGGAGATAGAGAGAGAGTGAAAAAAGCTCCCCTTTCCCCCCGGCGTTCGTCCCAATCGTCGTCACTTCACGTCAGCTGCATGAAAATCGGAGGCCCGATAATTCGAGAGACGCCCGTCGGCGGTGCTAGGGCACGAGCGCTGCGCGCGAGCGCGATACGCTCGGCAGCATCCAATTACCGAGGCCCGTAATTGGGCCAGGATTTCTGCTGAGTTGAGGATGAGAGAGAGAGAGAGAGAAAGCTTGGCATGCGTAAATGACGTCCGAGACTTGCTCTCTCTTTCTCTCTCTCTCTCACTCTCTTCAAAAGCTGCCGGACGATTCTCTGTTACACGAACTCGATCCACGTTCTTTTTTCGCTTGTACTTAATTGCTCAAAGCCAGGCGAATCTAATTCTAGCGACATTTTTTACAAGAATCGTAGTTTTGTCGGAAAATTTCATTTGACATTGATCATTAAATATCTTTTGAAATCCATTACTTTTGGCAAAATGTCAAGATTGGAAAAAAATTGTAAAAGTGGAAAATTTTAGTGTAACGTTAAGGTTCAATCGATATCATAATCAGGCACACTAAAGAATCGTACGAACTTGCCTATGCAGATAAGAGTAATCGCAGTCAAGTGATAAAAATTATCTTTGAATCGGCAGAGAAATTATATTATTTTATTGATCGTGCTTACGCTGTGTTATGTCAATGTATTAAAATAAAATAATAAAAATCAATGTTCAACTTACAGTAAACGTAGAGAACGTGATCCAAAGTTATACTATGTGCAAAAACTTACCTGAAAAGAAAAGAAAATATTTATAAATATAATATATAACAAAAGTATATTTCATTATCAAACTAAATTCTGACGTTTTCATTTGCACGGTATGATTGATACCGAACATTTTTTTCCAGGAATTCGTGTGATTAATTTAAATATCGTATAAAAGATACATCGAGAAAAAAATTCAATTTTACGCAGTAATCTAGCAATGCTGGATTTCTTGATGTATATAGGGCATAGCAATCGAAGAGAAGGCAAAAATTTTATTATTAAATTCAAATTTCCGAGGGAGTCAGCAGATACCGTTGCATCAAAATGAACTAGTGAAATAGTAAATTTTTCCGAAGCAATTTTTCAAAAGTCGGAAAAGCCAAAAAATCGATGGTAAAAACCTCTGATTCGCAGGGTTGATATGGATTATTCCTTTTATTCTCCAGCAGGGAGCTTTGCGCGCAGGAAGTAGCTGACGGAAGTATTCCTTGTCCGCAGAAAGAGCTCTCGAGCTCTTTTAGACGCGACCTATCACCTTCATCATTCGATCCGCTCGTTCGCGCCTCTTAATCGCGGCTTTGTCTACTACCAAGGAGAGAAAGAAAGGGATGAAAAGCTGAAAGGACGCGGAGATGCTTGGAAGTACGGGAAAGAAAAAAGTAGAGCGGGAGAAGCTAGAGATGCGGAAATGAGTCAAAGTCAGCGTCCAGTGGAAAAGCTGTTCTCCCGTAACCACTTCTTTTTCTCCTTCTCCCACTCCTCCTCCTTTTTCCACCACGGGAAACGAGCGCGAGCTTCAATATTTTCGTGGCGCCGAGGCGCATGGACGTCGAGATTCATGAATCCACGATGTGACGAATGAATAATCGAGAGAAGCTCGGAGAATTCGTTTCTTTTTTTTTTTTCACTTGCGAGAGAAAGCCCGTTATCGTGCGCCTAAGCGAGTGAGCGTAAGGGAAAACTCTCACTGGGACTAGATAAAATTCATGCGAACTTACGATTCGGCGAACGGCTACATTTTTTTTCGAGACTCCCTTTATTTATTTTTTTTTAATCTTTCGCGCGTCGTTTGAATAGCATCGGCAATTGGAAATTATTTTAACGCTAATCATGGGGGCGTTTTATTGATTCGTTCGGTGTTGGCAAACAATCATTATCGATTGGCTTATGACTCATCTGATAAGATAAACGCCATTTTTCAAGTTACCTTAAATAAGTTGAAAATAAAAAAAAATTTTCATACACGAAATATCAAATTCACATATTTTCAATCGAGTATAATTCGACTAAATAAGGCTTCTCGTAATGAGTAAGCCAACAGTCGACAGGCTTGAATCTGCGACTTGTGGATTGCGGAGCCGACGTTGAGCCACTTCGGGTCCCTAACGTGATACGTTTAGAACGTTAAACAAAAGGCATAAAACAAGCAAACAGGCCGGCGAGGTAGCAGGCAGGCAGGCAAGCGAGCAAGCAAGCCTATTCTATGTGTCCATTCTGTTCATTGTGTTCAGTGGCTGGAACGCAGATAGCACTTAGTTCTCTCCCTTTCCTTCATTCTACCTTTTTATGTATCTGTCAGTGCACGATCCTATTCTACGCCGGCGCATGAACACATTCCCCACATCTCACCCGCTTTCTCCCTCAAACTCTTATACGCGAGACGATTTCTGGTTTTACGCCTGATGCACCTTTATTTTTCGTTCTCGATATTTCGTTTCTATCCCCCCCCCCTGTTAACGCTTTGTTGATGCACATTCGACTTTTTATACTTTTGCGTTCATCAATTTTTTTTTCCTCTCCCTGCCTGTATTTTTCTCACCGACCGACCGCCCTTTACGTCAACACACAAAGCTGTCCGAAACTCGTCTGATAGCTAGAGGTGAAAGGAAACTTTTCTCTTAAACTTTGTTGAATTAAAAAGAATATTCAGAGCTGCTGATTATCGCTCGCATTTATTTTTATCAAATGCGTTGCTGTCAAAAGTAACTGAATCTTTTAAAGGATTTTTTTTTACTTTAAAACGATTTTTTTTTTAAATTGAAAAATTCTGTAATATTTTTCATGCTTAATTTAAATTTATTAAATTAATTAATGAAAATAATTGCAAAAATTTAACATATATTTAATTTGCTTTAGCGTGGAAAAATTTAATTATACTTATTCCAGGAATTCGATAACAATTATACCCTTGAGAACGGGATTGTTTTCCTTTGAACTATGGAATGCTTTTATCTATCTCTTGTAAACACAGTATTTCTCACAAGAACATGGACATTATTTGAAAGTATAGATTTACGAAATTTAATCAATTTAAGTAAATCTCTAATTACTTCATGTAAAAATCACATTTTCAAAGTTTCTAAGATTTTTTATAAAAACAAAAGACAAATAATATAAATGCGTAAATTATTTTTAAATATAAAAAATATAAAAAAATTATTAAACAAGAAAAAAGAATTTTACCTTTCAAGTTTCTGAGACCAATGATCTAAATCAACATTATTGTTGTCATCCAAAAACGGTTCCGCATCAAACTTGATGCCACTGTTGAATGGCTCGAAAAAGTTTTGGGGAAACATTTTGATTTATAAAAGATTCCGAAGTCAACCTTGCGTATCTCAGTCTCTAAACTAATAATTTCATAGTTAAAATAAAATACCAACAGTCTGTAATTTGCTAGAACAAGCTTGTAACAATAGAACGGCAAGTAATTTAATAAAAAATAAACGGAAAAAATATTTGATATTGAAAAATTTACACGAAAATTTGCAAAATTTGTAATTGACAGCCGCAGTCGTCGCGTGTAAAGCGAAAGCAATTGCAAGTTCTTGCGAGTCGCAAATTCGAAAAAGTAAGAGACGCTAACTCGCAGCAGCAGCAGCAGTACTCGGCAAACGTTAATCTTCTTCCTCTTTTTCTTTTTTACCTTCCTCGGAGTAAATGCGCGGAAGCTTTCGCTGCTCACTGCGGTTATCCGGTACACTCGACTCAAGCACGCGGATAAAAAAATATTTTTCCGACTCCTTGCAGTCACGCTAGTCGTTCTTTCAATCCGACTATTTTTCACAAGATCGAAACCAGCAATAATTCGCAAAATTTCACAAAATTATAAATAGCAGTAGAGCAAAAATAAATAAAATTTTCGCGGGTACAAGCTTGCTCAAGTAAAATAAAAAATGAGAGAATAAAAATTTCGATCGTACACAGCGTAACGCCGCTGGGTATGGCACAATTTCGACTGTCTTGCTACACGATGTAAAACACGGACTGGTATACAAGGCTGTTCGAGAACACTCACACCCCGATATGGGCCGAAGTCAAAAAAACAGCGGGGAGCTGCAGTTGAAAGTTAAAACTGAGGCGCGGAAAAGTTGGGCTTTAAAAGAGAGCGAACACGCTTGGACACTCGTAAAGATAAGAAACGCGTTAACGTAGGGAGGAGGACGAAGCACTCCGACCGAGTCCAAGAGTCAAACTGAGCAGTTCCCTCGTGTCTGAGGTTCTTGCCGGCACACGCACACACCGCTGGAATAATCGTCGTTTCTAGAAACGCGCTAGTAAACAAAGCTTTCGACCTTTTTGCAGGTAAACTCGGTAAACGGCTCTTGGGCTTGAGACACACGCACCCAAACATAGACTCTCGCTTCTGTCTATCAAGGCGTTCGTATTATTTCGTTCAACTAAGAAGAGAAAAGGTCAGAAGGTAGCGAAAATGATTTTCGACGTTCAATAATTTTATTTGAAATTTTCTAAGAGTTTAAAATTAATGTTGAGGTGAATATTAAAAAAAATCTATAAATTAAATTAAAATACCTTTGTTTTATTTTTTAAATTGTACTAAAAGATTTTATAGCAATATCGTTACTCGGCAGAAAAATGTACAGATGAGCAAGTGAATGCGTTTTAAGGGGTTATAAAGAAAATATTGAATATGGTAAAGATTAGCTCATCTGCATTCGATTTCGGGCAACCTGTTGCCGGATTTTGTGACGTCTATTTCCTTGAGTGCTCGATAGAACGTTATAGCGACGGTGGCATGGTAAGTTAGCTAACAAAGGAAGGTCTTCTGTATTGATATTTAAGAGTCATGTCGTCGGTTATATTTTATCCGGGGAGAAATGTAGTAAAAACTTATAAATTGTCTACAAGAATATTGTAACAAAAATTTTTTTCATCTTTATTTTCACAATGATTTTACAATATGTTTTTTATTATTATTTGCGTGTTTGCTCTAAAAATAATAGATGCAAAAATAAAAAATGGTAATTTTTACGTAAATTCAGTCGTCTTTAGTAACAGCACGAGAAATTTCAAGAAAAATATTTGAAGTATTTGTTGAATAAATAATCTAAAATTATTGGACTTTTTCGTGAAAGTTTTCTCGGAAAAGAGTAGAAGCTCATGGCTAACATAGTCTCCCTCCAGTAGATTTTTGAAATTCCCATCGTTATGTATGTCATCTGCAAGCAACGTTCTATCCGGTCTAAGAATCACTGCGCTTTTTACTACCACCGTAAATTCCAGCGTCCAGAAAAATGTTGGTAAGGTAGCTTGGTCTTGCAGAATCTTTTTTCGCGGATAACTTTGTTCTGTTAACATAACCTCTTTGAACTCTTGGAAAATACCGAGCTTTCAAAATGAAACAAATTACAACGTTGATATTACATTCTTCTTTCTTTCTTTGTTTAACTTTGTTTAAAATTAAAAAAGAATTTCACTCGGCACAAAAGCACAATCGATGTATTTGTATTTTACAAAATATTTATTTTAATGATCACTTGTTTAACCACAGTGCTGGATCAATAATTTTAAAAAGTCGCATTTTTTAAATTCTCTTTAATAGGGTAATCGCAGCATACGCAGTCAAGATGGAAATTGACATTTTAGTTGGAGGGAAGTGGAAGCCCTAAATACGTATATACGGGGGAACATATTGTTGCGCGGATGGAAGGGCAAGGGAGGTGGAGCTCGTAAATGGATACAGGGCGAGTGGCCGGGGTAAGCACAGTGGTGTGGGGGGAGAGGCCAACTGCGCGTTGAGTGCGCGAGTCACGGCGACGCCAGCATGCTATCCCACACATTGTACACAGCCGCTTGCGCAAGCTCGAAACTTGCGAGGCCTGGGGAATCCTGCCTTGCTCTCCGATCGCGCCTAGACGCGCTCTTCTCTCTTCCTCTCGCAGGAGCTGCATACCGCCGACGTCTGGCAATAATGAAATTGAAGCACAAACACAGCCCGTCGTCCCTTTGCTTCCCCCTTACGTGGCGCGCGCATATGTATATAGGAACGATATTGCCGAAGAATCTGCCTCCCTCCTTCTCTTCAATCATCTGCCATCAATTACGCGCATCAAAATAAACGCGGCGCACAGCAAACGTACGTGTATACGCGCATAACGCAAATACCTCGTGTATTTATCAAATTAGCTTGCAGGCTCATCTAATTTTCTGATATAGCTTGAGACTAAATTGACGCTTGCTCGGTGAATTACTTCGTAATTGCATTGTTCGATTGAAAATGAATAAAATTGCAATTTATCATTTTTGAAAGCATGTTTTATTATTTGTAACGGGTTCCTACTACAAAAATACAAAATAATTAATTTTTAATGAAGTCTGGCGACTGGAGAAACGGAATGCTTAGGTAAAGTCGAATACTGCTGATAGTCGGCAAAGCTTAAATTGAAAGGCTGCAGATGATCAAGTTTAATAGAATGTCATAAGGGCACGGTATAAGCGGGAGCGCTTTGGCGTCGAGTTCAGAGGAACGGTCAGTATTAAGTTCGAAAGCTGGTTAAACCGTATACTTGGCAACAAGTGGAGAACCTCAAGCTTGGGGTCGACTTAGATGCGATAATGTGATTTTCCGATCGCGTTATTCTCCCTCTCCTTGCTACCCAGTCTTCACTACCTCTCCCTTACCCTCCCCTCAGACCCAGCTCGAGCTCACCCTCTCTCTTGTTACGTATAGTTGGTCGACCTGCTCAATATTAATAATCCTCAACCGGAGTCCGCGTAGTCAAGACTCGAGAGATTGGGTTAGGGTCTATTCCGCTCTTCCTTTCGCAACAGGTCGAAACCCATAGCGCCGCCAGCGTCGCAAGTCAATTCACATTCTCCTCCAAAGGCAAACCCTCAGCTTTTACTTTGCCGATCCCACCGCCACACGACCCTGCCAAACTACAGGGACTTCAAAGAGATTTGCAACGCACGTAAACATATGTGCGCGTAAATTCAATGATAATCTCTCCTCGTTAATCCTTAATCCGCCTAAATTATTACGAATCCGTGTATTGAATTTTCCCAGCTAGACTTTGTAACAAGTTAGACTCATTAAAACGTAAACGATTGAAGCAGAGTGCTTTTAGCGTCTCTATGCTTGTGGATTTGAGCTCAAGCAAGCAGTATAATACATAATAACACCGATTGGACGTCTATTTTTGACAGTTCGCTCGAGACGAGTTTTTTTTAAATCTATTATGACTATGCTCGTGGCCGAAGCCAGTGGAAACATGTGAGTTAATATAAGGGTTGAAAGACTCGGGCGTTTTATGCAATTAAGCTTTTATTTCCAATTTACTCATAGCTTCGAGTATCGAGTTATTTTCGGAAAATTCGATAGTTAACGTTGAACTGTTAAAGAAGAGCAGGGAAAAGGAAGAAAAAAGCTGAGTGAAAAGATACTCGAGACTCTTTACTTTATTACTTTATTACTTCGCTGTTTGATAAAGGAAAATAATGAAGTAAATTTTTTAAATTTCTCGTAACATAAATTACGAATAATAGCGCGGTTGTAGAAACGCAAAAGAATTGTGCTTTACTTCTCGGCATGTCTTGTGCTTCTCTGTTATCCTTTTATTCGACTTTGCGTGTTAACTTTGTTAGTAAAATACTGACATATTTTCCCAGATCTTTTTTTATTTATTTATTCATTAATTAACCTGATTTCTCTAATAAGAGAACAAAAACAGTATATTCATCCCTAAAAAATCCTCCTTGTTAATTAACGAAAAATTTTGGCTTATTAATCTCAAATACGATATCATTTCGAATAGGTAAAGGACCAGCAACAAGCGTAAAACGGCATTTTCAAGCCAAATAGTAAAGAAAAGCAAGAAAAAGAAAGAGAAGAAGAAGAGAAGAAGTGGCTGAAAAAGAGCGCGGAAAAACTAGTTAATCGTTCGGTCGTATCTGTCGCGAGCGAGCGAGACGCGAAGCACAGAGAGCAGTAGCAGCGGCACACGAGCAAGTATCGTTTGCGTTCGCGCTTGGCTTCCCTTTTTTCCCTCCCTTCGTCGTGTCTCTATTCTCCCTTGGTTTCTCTCTCTCTCTCTATCTCTCTCTTCTTCCTCCCTCTTGGCCTCCATTCCGCAATTTCTCTTCGGCGCGTTCTGCAAAGTGAGCAGCTTCGACGGAATTGCTGCCGAGCGTGTACTCGGCCGTGCGCACGCTATACGAGCTTCCAACCCCTCCTCCCCCCCCCCTCTACCCTTTCTCTCTGAGCATACATGTATGCGCGGCTCGAAACCTATGCAAACTCGTTCGAAACTATGTAAAGCAATGCTAATCCACCGATAAAACCTCGAGTCGGCGAGCTTATATAAGGGGCTTGGAGTGTAGGGTGAAAAAGTTCAAGATAAAATGTTGCGCCACCCAATGTAGCCCTTTTGTAACAGCCGGAGCAGCAGCAGCCACTCGCTAGAGCCTCGAATTATGGGGAAAAATTTGTTTGCTTTCAACGCTATGATGAACATTCGGCAAGCCTATCTGTTTTGTTAATACTTGTAAATCCGTATATTTATTTAAGCACGCCGATTAATTATGCTTGCTGCTCTTTTACATTTTCATACAACCCGAGGGCATGAATACAAAATATTCCCATTTTTCCTGTTTTATGCTTTTCGGCAAAAAATTACTAAATAGAGAGTTTTTTTAATATTGAAATATTTATGTTTTAAACGTGTCTATTAAAGAGAAGATTAGTTTAGATTAGTTGATTTTATTTCTTTTTTACTCAACGAGACAAACGTTTGAGAACAGGTGCAAAGGAAAAAGAGGCGCCACACACGAAGGCAATAATAAGTGGACGTGTATTAAACTAAACGCGAGGAGGAATGCGTTAAATGGGGTTGGAGCTTGAAGCCGACGGCTGATGGAGAGAGAAAGAGAGAGAGAGACGAGCAGCAAGTGTCGCGTGAATATACGCGGGCAGGTGTAGATGGAGAAGCAGAGTGGGAATAGCGCTTGGAAGGCAATGACGCGAAGGTCGCGGGGCTGCTGCCGAGAAACATCTCTTAGCCAACGACAGGCGTCGGATCGTCATCTCTTTTTCCTCTGGCCCCTGGGGCTATACAGACAAACTCGAGAGCGAGCGAGAGCCTGAGAGGAAAAGAGAGCACGGCCCGAACAAAGGCTGGCGTGCTTACGCGTTTCCCGCTCACTTTTCTCTCTTTCACTCCGTCTTTCACGCCATGGAAACGGAAATGTCGCCGGCAGCAGCGGCAGTAGCACCACTACCACCATCGCCACCACCACCACCACAACCACTAGTAGATCGAGCCTGCTAGCTAGGATTTTCCATCAAGAGGAAAAAGCCGTAGCCTGTGTGGTGACGGCGGTGCTGCGGAGGCACTGCCAGTATATTCGCGTCGCTCCTGGCGCCGGGGCAACGACGGCGGCAACGGCGGCGGCTACGGTGATGGGCGTCCCGTAATTTCCTGCGATTTGTCGAGGCTCCGCGTCTCTGCAGCGCTCGATCCGTCTGCCACTGGCACATGGCTCCAAAGGCTTGTACACACCTCTCTCGCCCACCTCCTCCCCCCAACCCATCGTCATAGCACGAAAGCACAGCACGGAATAAACAGATAAAACACCTTGGCGCAATTAAATTGAAAAAGAAAAATTAAAAGTTGACTCTTTTCAGATGTACCGTTGCTTTGCAAATAAAAAATTGAAAAAATGGCAGACACCGGCAGATGAGTCGCTATAGTTTTCCATTAGGTTCTAGGTCAGCGATCATCGAAATAAGATAAAGTCAAGAATGGCGGAAAATATGACAAGCAGGAGGTGGAATAATACCTGCATTTTCTTCGTGTCGGACAATGGTAGCAGTGGAGTTGATCGATACCGCCACGATGGAGATCAGATTTGGCTGTCTGCCAGGATCAAATCTTTGCCATAACTTTGCACGTGTCTCTCCCTCTCTCGCTGCTACACCTCTTTTTCCTACCTCAGTATTACGCTTAACACGAAACTCTAAGGGAAACAAGACTACTTCGGAAGTTGGCATGTAATAAATGTGAAAACGATTGATCGATATCGACAACTGTTCGGAGAAGAGAGAGAGAGAAGGGCAAGTTGTTGTAGGCATAATGTGAGAGCGATTGGCTCGGCGTTACCACTTAAGGTGCTGGTTAGATTTGGTCCAGCCACCGCACGGGGATTAATTTATGCGGCAATCAAATCCGCGCAATACCGAACTGGCTATTCATGTTTCCGGGCATTTAAATTAGAAATAGCAACAGCTTCAAGAAGCGGAAAATGAGAATACGGAGTAAAGAAGAAAGAAAAAAGAGAAAGATAAAAACAAATTGATGAAAATACTTTTGATAAGCTTATTTAGTATTTTAAGAGTTTAAAGAAATTAAAAATGTTGAGGGGAAAAAAATTCGGATACTCTGCTGTTTTATAAATTACTTATTCTTTTAATAAGCAATAGTATTAAATTTGCTTATATAAATAAATCTGTGTCCGATTGCATTAAACAATGAAATTGAATTTCATCGAAAATTATGCTCAGAAGATTGGATTGTGTTTCAACGAAATATTTATAACCCGGAAATCGGCTCATTTTGCTTGAACAATTTAAAACGCAGCTTATGAGCTAATACGATTTTTAGTAATAAAATTATATCGATTAAAAATGGATAAAACACGATCGTCGTCGGGCTTATTAAACGACAGCTGTGTATAAAACTGAAAAAAATAACCTCGTCTATGAAAAGAAGAAAAGTAATCGTCTATAAATATTTTTATCGATTGATTTGAAGACAGAGGCAAACGGATGAAAGTTAAGTTAAAACAATGTTACGCAAGAGAAGAGGTTCGGCGACGGGGGGGGGGAGGGTAGAAGGGAGTAGAGAAAGAGAGAGGGGGGGAGGGAGGGATGCGTTTGCTTCGTTAGTTATTTGATAGACGTGTAATTAAGCGAACGGCTGGCAGAAACTTGGTTGTTTCGCAAAACGACAGTAATGACCGTCGGAGAGCTGTCGCCGCTTCGAGCAGAGCTCCCCGTGTACCAACTACACCTGTGCACCAACAACAGCCGTAGCAGCAACAGAAACAACAACACAGCTGCAGCCTAGTCGATGGCCGGCCTTCGCGGGAAATCACGCAAGTTCAGCGCGTGTAATTATGAATGCTACAATTAGCGTGAATCCCGGGCTTTCTCTCTTTCTCTCTCATGGCCTACCTCTACCAGCGGAGAGGCCGCGTTGTTGGCGATTTGTGTAACGCTGGGCTTTCTCCACCTGTTTTCCACGTTTCCATCTCCCTCATCCGGCCCCCGTTTTCTTTACTAGCGATTATTTTGTGCCTTTTTGTGTCGCGCCCTCACGGACTATTTCATTTCTAAGGCTGGCGCTTTGATGCTTTTGACGTCCTCTCGTCGAGCTTTTACTTTGCGTGCTTTTGATGCTTTGTCAGCGCCGTGTTTTTCAGACGGTTGAAACATCCGCCTCGCTCACTTTTTTTCATTTGCCCTCTTTATGTATTTATGCATTCATAATTATAATTATTAAAACTGAAAATCAGCGTTGAGCGTAATTTTCTTACTAACACTGAGCTTACGAGCTTACGCATACACACCCACAGCACACGTTTTGACAGGTTTTCAATTACTTTAAATTCGCTACAAAAAAGTTTTTTTTAATAAATAATGTATAATTGAAAATTATCCTTCAGAAAATCAAAAATATCAATCAAGACTTGTAAATATTGTCTGACTACAAAAGTACACTTTATTTTTTCAATAAAAAAAATGTTGAAAAGAAAACTAAGAAAATATACAATAGAACCTGTCCTTTACAATTTTCCAATAATCTCTAGTTCAGTTCAATTTTCCAAATTAACAAAATTTCTTTTCTTATCAATACACAATTGCAATGAAATAAAGCCAAATTCATCATCCTATTTCGCTGTGTTTAATAAAAAAAAGCTTACATAGAGTTTACGGGAGAAAGCTCGCGGCGAAATGTGCAAATATTTGAGGAGAAAAAGAATGAGAATAAGAGCATGAAAAAGGAGTAATTTGGAAAAGCGTAAAAGTGGAGAGTGAAGATACTGATGATAAGCGATAGAGCGTAGTCCAAACTACCGAGCGAGAGAGACAAAGTGAGAGTGAGAGAGAGAAAGATACGATAGCAATGCCGCAGCTTCGCGGGAGAGCGCTGGTGGTGGTGGTGGTAGCAGTTGCAGTGGTATTAGGCCAGCAGTCGTAGCGGCGGTGGCGGGAGCAGTAGTAGTAGAAGCAGCGGCAGACCAGCACTGCTCGTTGCATACCGACGCTGAACACTTGCCGGGCGCGTCTCGTCGCGGCACACGCCGAGAAGGCAGCTCTAACCGCGTCCCATCCTCCCCCGTACTCTCTCTCTCTCTCTCCTGTTTCTCCCACGAAATATCTAGACGTCGGAATCTCCGAGATGGCGAGGCGGTTTTGCTCTCCTACGGCCACGACGATCTTCGCCTTCCTATGAACATGCTATCCCAACAGCGGAACGCAAGCTTGTCCTTTTCCTTATCGCTATTCTTCTTTTGCGCATTGGCGTCTCTCTTCTTTTCTTCATGAACCGTGCACAAGCAAGATGCCGTAGACCCACTGGATATTAATATTTTACGTGCCATTGGCGTCTTGTACTATCTGACCTCCTTGGTCGAAGCTTCTCTTACGAACAACAGGATATAGACGAGTGCTTGAGCCTTTTTTTTAAATGAAGGGGAATGACAGCTGTGCGAAATCGTGGCAGAGTGTGTAAACAAAAGTAAATTGATGAAATATTTCTTTTTTATCTTTTCTTTTTATTGATAAAAATGAAAAGTTGTGCGATAAAAATCCTTTGTTCAATAAAAAGTGAGCAAATAACTTTAATTGAATCAAAGGTAGTTTTCGAGAGAAAAAAAATTGATGGTTGAAGCTATACCATTTTTCCGTACTAGTCATTTTTGAAAATTAAATCGAGATTTTCCATTTGTACTTTATAAAGTCGAAAATATATATATTCATTGATAATCCAAAGAAAAGAAATATAACTAATTTAAAATATAGCATCACACAATGACGGTATCGTAACTCGAAATTATAAATTTGCAAAATGAAAAGATTGATGATAAACATAAAGTATTAGGTTGTGAAAGAGGAAGCAAGTCTTTGGCACTAATTTGTTTTTTTTTTAATCTTTTCCTGTTCCATTATATTGAAAAATGTTATTACGCTGAGCTATTCGATGTCAATTGCAAAGTTATTATCGGAAAAGTTGTTACGGTCACGTTAGCTTTTGCTGAAATGTACAAGCGTTTTGAAAGAGAGCGTACATAAAAACATTTTCTATTTACATTTTTCCCTCCAAATACCAATAGTTTTCAATTGTACGGCTATTCGAACATATTTTATTTCTGTGTTATTCAAAATAATCGGTCAAACAATAAACGACATGAATTTTTTTTAAGAACACAAAAAATAAAATAAAAACACAAAGCAAACCGCTAGTTCGAACCACAATAGCAAGAAACAAATCAAAAGAAGACAAATCAGCAGTAGTTTGAAAGCTCGAATTAATATCATTCAGTTGCTGAATCTCGGTGAAATAAAAGTGAACCAGCGGTGAAAGTAGAGTGTGGAGTTTCGCGAAGGGGGTCGCAGCTGCTTATTGTCAGGCGCCACCTCGGAATAATTCCGGCCCGGGCAGATAGAAGTCGGACAGGGGCGTGATAGAGTGAGAGAGATGGCCGCTGTATATTGGGCTAGCGCTTGGGGAGAGAAGCGATTGTGATTGTGTGGCGGTGCCGGCGGAGCTATGATGGCCGAGAGCCACGTGCCAAAGTCCGCGGAGAGATAGAGGCGAGGAGCGATTTGCGCCCGAGTGGCCTCTTTAAAACGACACGCCTCGGCGATTCGCCGACTCGGCTCTCGCGCGCCAACTACGCGCACTGCCAACTCTCCCGCCGCCGCCGCTGCTGCTGATGCTCTAGCCAAGCTGACAACTGCACTTGCGCCTGCATTTCAATTTTTCGCCGTTTCGCTTTATCAGATTGGCCCCGGCTGGCGCTGCGAAGCTTACTATGGACACACTCTAAGCTCTTCTTCTTTATAAACTTTTAGATTATCTTTTCTCGAGATTCAACTTGACTTATGAAGTACTTTGATCACTGATTCTATGAAGACCTATCGATACCTTTTCGTATGCTGTAACGTTAATGTTGCGTAAATGCACTACGAGCAATAATCCAGAGGTTATTCCCTATTTTCAGTAGTTTTTATCGTTTAAAGGCTTTTAAGAAACATTTTGGATCTGTAAACGAGCCATCCAAAAGGTATCACCGACAAATAGAAAAGCTTTATGTGTGTTATTTTTGTCATTTATGTTCTTCTTTCAACTCATAAAAACATCAGATACAAATTTATTTTATTTCGCGGATGATAAATTTTGCGTACAACATATAATTTTTTTTAGTGCAATGGCAAAAAAAAGTTTTTTATAAGCTACGGAAATTATCAATAAAGTAAAAGAATTATGTATGTGTAGACTTTGCATGTTATTCTATTAGCAAAAGGTTCATTAATTTGGAATGAAAAATAGGTGCATAAATAGCTGTGCTTCAAAATAATGATGGATAACGCGTCATGTGGTTCTAATGAATCATGAAAAAGATAAGGTCAAAACTGGTAATCTCGTGCTTTAACATTGTTAGAAACAAAAAAAAAAAGCTTACCAAAAAAACGCCACGTGTGACCTTTACTTTCGTTGTAAAAATAAAACTTTTCGTATTTTCAAGAAAAAAACGCAATGCAAACAGTGGCTATATGTTTTCATAAAACATCAACGATATCCCATGCACAAACAACTACACATAAGGTAGAAAGAAACAAAGAACATACATATGTTTAGGTGAATGGTTTTGTAAAATAGAAGTAACGTCGATTACACAAAGGGAAAAAGAAGCGTAGACGTAACGCAAAGGCAGTGCCTGTATGTGTATGCGCAAGGGGGGTGAACACGAGTACGATGAAATTTGCCGGGCGGGCTGATCAGTTTGTGGCGGTCTGGTACAATAGTGCTATGAATATAACACGTGACGCTTGTTCGTAGAAGCAGCAGGCTCCCTCCTCTCCTGAAACGCCTCGACAGAGACAAAGCTATGCCATTAACAGTATTTTTACACTGTGGCCGGGAGAGCCTGGACTTTCAGCTGGAAATTACACAGCGACACGAACTGCCCTATCTGGGTACCAAACCCCTTCGACGCTATCGTATACTGGACGGAAAATGTGTGTGAGAGGGAGAGAAAGAGAAAAAAACTAGTAATACCGAACAAACGTATAGAGTATTGTATGTCCGAGCGTGTGAGCGCGTGTGTGAGTTTGTCGAAAGCGTCCCTACAACACGAATAATCATCGGCTTTTCTTCGAACTACTCGTGTTCATATTTTTTTTTATCTTCAACTTTTTATCTTTTTCAATCTCTAATTTTTTACCTCGTTCTATTTTGTTTTGTTTGATTTCGCGATAGTTCCGAGTATCTATTTAAAAAAAATTTATTTTTCTAAAAAAATTGGGTTTTTTCTATTTCTACATTGTTTGATTTAAAATCGAGCTTATACATGTTTGGCGGCAGATATAAACCGAGTTCTCGTATAATTTAATGTAATAGAAAATAATGGAATTCCACGTGCGAGGTAAACAAGAAACTGTTCGCTTTGCAGAAAACGTGAATTTAACAGGCTCTTAAGCGGACGAGAGAAATTAAAGGATTAACTATCGGCCTTGGGCCCCCTTGTACGTGCAGTGAAATTCTCGGCTGGCTCGTTTGGCACTCGTTAGTTACCACTTGGGGCTCTCCCTCTCCCTCCTTCTCTCTCTCGCTCTTTCTCTCGTCCATTCCCTGGTGAATCCTCGATAAGGGGCCAAAGAAGAGGTCATGTGCGCCAGGCAGAGGAGGTTATCCCCGAGCAATAAACTTTGATGAAACAACAAGACAAAGATGGACTTTCGAGGCGCAAGTCCAAAATCGCTCGATTGCCCTTGTTACTGCTAAAGAGCTTGGGGACGTTGAAGTTACTGCTAAGAAATACTAATGAGCACCAGCCCAAAGTAACATTACATGCCGCATTTGCTGTTGCTGAGTTTTACCTTAACAAAGAGGACAGATTAAATTACTTGATCAATTTTTCAATAGATATTTTACAAATCGAAGTGAACTACATTTCGAGGAAGCAGCATAAAGCATACAGGAAGGAGACATCAGAGGTAAGTCGATGGTTTGTTGAACTGTGACGACGGTTTCGGTGACAATTAGAAGACATTTAGGTAGCCGCCTTCTCTCCTCGTCTTATCCACCCCCTCTCCCTCGCTATCTCTCTTGCTGTTTGCTTCTCGTTTGCCAACAGAACAAGGATTAGAGGCTTAATAAGTGTCTCCGCATGACAACGTCCTTTGAGAAGCAATTCCTTGCTTCCTGGCCGAGTCAAGACGACGCCGGCCTTATCTGCATCCTCAATTCAATTAGCCGCTGGGGATAGCAAGGCCTTTAATAGTCTTCCAAGCCGAATTTGGCTATCTGATGAAAAATGGGAGTTACCCAGCAAACGGGAAATAACGTATGCCATTTGATATTAACGACGTTTGAGGAAATGTAGAATAACATGACGAAATTAGGCTTTAAAACTAAATACGTGGATAGCTAGATATATAAATCGATAACGGTCTATAGTTAAAAGAATAGCTATTTTTGCGATTGGCAACGGTCATCGATTGATGGCATTGATATCAGGGTCGCGAAAGCAATCTCGTTGCAAATAGAATCTCTTTGTCACTAGGGTTTTCAGAGTTGACGCACGTGTGACCCACTGCTCGAGTTTGATTGACCTCTTTGCTTTTTCTCTTAGAGCTTGCTGCTCACGAGAGAACGAGAGCTTGATAATATTTAAATGGTTAAACATCAGACTTGGCTTATACGATTACGAGCTGTAGTTACAATTTTTCCATTTTCGACGCTCAACGTTTTCTTTGACTATAACCCATACGCGAATCTACATTTTAATTAAAAAGTTAATTTGAATTAACATTTGGCGAACGTAGCGTGTCAGTTCAGCGAGTATTTTAAGCTTCTTATCTAAATGTCATCTTGGAAAATTTAAATGAAGTTTGTGTATTTCAAAGTCGAAATTTTCGACTTGCTAATATCAGATGGATTTTTATTTAAAATTTCTCTTTAACTAATATTTAAAAAAAATTCAATTGCATAGAGGAATTTCAAGTATTTCATTATTTCACGTCGTTGTGAATTTCTGCAATATAGGCGCTGTATATAGGATAAACGAGATTTTCTCCATGCGTATTAAGTGAACGCATTAGAGGGCGCACAAAGCCACATAAGTTTCTCAAGAATCCAAAGGATAATAGCAGGATTTTATCATAGCGAAAATGGTAAAGTGAAAGAGGGGATAGTAGTAACAGCAGTGGTGCTTTGGCAGCAAGAAAAAAAAACTTGAGGCCGATATATGGCGAAAGTGGTGGTGGCTGTTGGAGGAGGCAGTCAAGGAAAAAAGCCTGAAGACTTTACACACTGCCGAATCGCATATTTCCAATTCAATCTGCCTCCTTCTTCTCTTCGCTCTCTTTGTCCTCCATCATGCTGGCAGTCTCTCTCTCTCCGTGAACGAAACGAGAGGCTATAGGATCGAACGAAAAACCATTATTCTCGAGCGCCATGGAAGCAGAAAGAATGAGA
The DNA here is from genome assembly GCA_030522585.1 of Anagyrus pseudococci. Lineage (NCBI taxonomy): Eukaryota > Metazoa > Arthropoda > Insecta > Hymenoptera > Encyrtidae > Anagyrus > Anagyrus pseudococci. The sequence continues at coordinate 74,747 of JAPYYQ010000623.1, read as the reverse complement.
GAGAGAGAGAGAGAGAGAAAAAGAATCCGAGTGGGAAAGGAAAAATACCACGTGAAGTTGTAAAGAGAACGTGCTGTGCTGAAGAGGCCGAGAACAGAAATTCTAGTAGAGACTGGACCCTGGAATATCAGCACGTAAGGTACGTACGAGGTCCAACTGTGGTACCGGTTACTGATCACCGAGCGGTAATAACCTCGTCGCGGTGCGCGTTTTCTGATTTCCAGTGTGTATTATTTACGAGTAGTCTTTCATGCTTGACCGTAAAGTTTCTCGGAGAAGCCACGTCAGCAATGTCCAAACCCTGTCGTCGTCGACGTCGTCGGTGTTGCCACTGTGGCTTCGGCGTCGTAGTCTTCGCCGTCGTCACTATCTCTCCGGCAACAGAGACGAGCTCTCGTAAGTCTTCGAGTCATTTTTCTCGCTGAATCGTAAAGTATGACGCGTAGTAAAAACAGCCGGCTTCCGCCAACGTCTAAACGGCTAGCTTTTATTTACGACTTGTACTGCTGCTCCCTTTTTTCTCTCTATCTATATTTTGTCGAGCCCAGCTTTTTAGGCGCCCATTTATTTTATTTACTCTCGGCTCGCTAGACTCGTTCGTTTTACAAAAATCGCGCAAATTTGTCGTTGAGCTTGTTTATCTAAATATTCATGAAGGTGCACACGTCGATTACCCAAACTTTGAAAGCTGCTTTCGCGAGGACTTGGCCAACTCATTGTTTAATACTATATACGAGGAGAGTGGAGAATCCAGAGGGAGTTATTGAGTTCATTGACATAAAGGAAGAAATAGACTTGGTTAATCTAGGTAAACAGACGATCTTCGAGATACGTTAGCCAAGAGACGTAAGCATCACAAATATAGAGTCCGCGCAAAAAGAAGTCATCCCGTATCAATTTCGTATAAGCCGATATCCGGAAAAGATTTGTTTTGTTAAGAGCGTCAAGCCCACTATTGAATTTGCTGGAAAGCCGATTTTTGTTGATACAATACGAAATAAGAAATTTCGACGGACCCATACACCAAACGCTTGGCGTAGGGGCCAACAATTTTTCCCCGTCTCGTTTTTCCGCCGACCAGCCGAAAATAATGCCAAAATCGAAGAGCCTGAAGAATGTGGCAATTATTGAAACATGAAAATTCACAAATACGCCTCTGAATCATCGGGCGGTCATCGTAATCGTTGGCTTCTCTAATTGCCGTAGTTTTTCTTTTCTCGCTGCTACGTTTGTGTGAACGAGCGAGTAGAAGGGGGGCGCTTCTGTCTTTGTTCTCTTGGCAGCACGAGCGAGGAGAGAGCCGGTCTCGCTTGTAAATAATGAGCCGTCCGCGTGTGATACCGATGCGAGAGACAGAGCGTGAAATTATAATTGTCAGGCGGAGCGCTCTCTGCTCGCGGCTACAAATCGATAATGAAGTGACGCGAGTTTGCTTGTCGTATAAATCGTCCTTACAGCCGATGAAATGGCAGCCTGCCATTCGACAGAGGAGGAGGGAGATCATCCGCCATGCTTCCACAACTTCCTCGGCCTCGTACTCGTCGCTTGACTGCAGCCGGTAATTAATGACGCCGTAGCGAGATCCTCGATTACTCTCTCGCGAAGAACACACGCTCCTCTGCACGCCCGATATTTCACCTCGGCGTCTTTTCCGATAAAGCCTCACTACGTTCCGGCTTAATACTCCGCTTAAGCCCAATAATCTTGACCTTGAGAGATAACGAGATACATATTGTTTATATTCTTATTTACGATGACGAGGCCGATGAAAATAACCAACCGCAAGCGTCTCTTCAAGCGAGCGTCTGGACGAATTACATTTAGTTCTTTAACTCAGGCGATGTGTGTTTGCAAATGTAATTGAAATACTCTTTCTCAATTACCAACAAGAAGATCAGGGAAGCATGGATAAAAAAGAGATTCGCAGGTGGAAGCACCAGGCAAGCTTCGAGTAATTGGTTTGAAGCTAAGGCGTATTTTGCATTATTCATTGTGCGAAGAGTGGCGTAGGGGTTTTTTCTTCCCTTCCCTTTAAAAAGGAGCACCGCACTGGCCCTTATCGGCAAAAAGGGAGCCGCCGACGGGTGGGTTTCGAGCCTATTGTCACAAATCGACGAGAGAGGAAGTCGAGTCTAGACAACCCACGGCTACCCATTGTATGTGGCTCGAGAGCTCAAACTACGGGATAGAAAGAGACAGTGAATTTCGTCTGATTAAAATCGTAATGCAATACGCGTGTTATAGGATGTAAGGGGCTTTGCAAAGCAGTCATCGCTATCCTACCCCCCCCCCCCGTTCTGTATTAGACGCGCACACGCGTCTCTATATACATCGAATACCGAATCCCTTTTAAAATGGCGATCCGTTTCATCGGGTCTTTGTGTTCGATCAGCCCCCACATCGTGCTCTCCCTAAAAATCCGCTGAAACTCGGCGCACTCCAGAACTTAACGAGACCAAGACTGGACGCGCATGATGCTCGTCGTACGCGCACATGCGCGTGCAGAGATGAAAATAATTGCACATAGCTCCTATATGTAATTGGAGGTAGCGAGGTGGTAGCGAGTGAAAGGAAAATAAAATAAAAAGAAAATAAAAGGCGCCGGGCTAAGAGATTTCCGTGGTATATACGGCCGATGGGGGGAGGAGGAGGAGGAGGAAGAGGCTGATGATGTTGCTGGTCGTATAGCCTCGGGACCGTGAACCGTAAAAATAAATGCGCTCGACGGAGCTGAGGGGAGGCAGTATCGGCGGGAGGGAAAGAGGTGGGTAACGACGATATTCGTTTCTACGCTTATTCATCTTTATTCCGTAGGTATATACGTGTCCCAACGTGGATATGCCTCTTTCTCTCCCATCTTTCGTTTTTCTCATTTGAAATAAAAGCTCGGGATCTGGAGGGAGGGGGGAAGTCCAGGAAATCGATCGATTCGCGTTCGACAATTTAACGCGATTTATTAGCCGAGGCTTCGGCGAGCTGAGATCGAGGGAAGATGTAAGTCTGGCGCGGCTCGCTCCGGGAAATAAATAGCACCGTATGCGCTCGAGGTGGCTGCTGCGCTGCTTCTGCAGCTACTGCTTTACCACCACTGCTGCCGCCGCCAGCGTCTCGATCATCGTCGATAAATCAAGAGGGACAGGCAAAGCTCGCTTCCTTTACCTTGTTCTAGCTGGAAGCATCTCTCTTTTTCCTTTCCTCCTATCTTCCTCCTTCGCTCCTTTATCTTTTCCTTTCTCTCGTTTTCTTACATTTCTTAGATGCCGTAAACTTATTCTTGTGGAGAGACTTAGTTTTCACTCTCTCCCCCCCTCTCTCTCTCTCTCTTACACGCACACTCTAGCTCTGCTACTGAGTCTCTTTCCCTTTCTATTCTATTTCTTCGACTTATCGATCTCTGTACCTGCGAACTCTACGCCCAGGGTCTTACCTTTACCCAGAGGAAAGGGTAATTAATTTCTATCTTTAAATCAGCAGAAAAACACCAGTTGTTTTTCCCGATAAAAAATGATGTTCGATTAATTTCATCGCAAAAAATATCACGATAATAAATATAACGAGGGAAATTTTCGAAAAACCAAATTAAAGAGTGGCGCATTAATCAGAGGGCGATAGTCTAATGGCATAACATCGAGCGTTGTGTGTGCGTGCGTTGCGGTCGCAGGCTGGAAATGATTATATCTCGAAATAGTTTCGCAGAATAGAACGTTATGCGGTCCCAATGAGATTGTAGGTCGTCGCGGCAACCCGTTACGATTGCCCGCCAACGAGCAGACACAGATGAGGCGAAAAGTGCAGACCGACAGGTCACGTGATCCAGCACACTGGCAATCCGTCATATCCCTTGGTTCGATAGGCGAAGCGCGCCTATACCGACGAGTGCTCGATAGTAGCGGGGGAGAGGGATTGTATAGACGAGCAGAGGGGAGACCGGAGAGCGCTGGAGCGATAGGGCACCCCGCGGCGGCGGCATCACGCTAATTAATACCGATCTTCGGAGCGGACCGAGCCCGCGAATAGGAGAGCTGGTGTGGGCTGCACCACTACCAAGCGAAATTCGCCCACACGAGCGCGTAGCCCGAACACGCGTTCACATACGTGGCTCTCCTCTCTCTCTGGGGTAAAGTAGAGAGGAGGCGGGGAGAAGAGAGGGTCGGTTACTATATAGGCCAGGTCCGTTATTAACTGCCGAGGCCTCGACCTCTCTCGCCGACGTCCTCGTCGCTGGCGCCGCTCGAGAGCGCAGCGACCCTCCCTGCCTCCTCTCTTCGCAACCCCTTTCCTCCTCGCGTCCGAGAGCGCGCGGCTTCGCACGATAACAATTCGGATACCGCGGCTCTCGATGACAGTGATACATTACACCGGCAGCCCTGCTGCTGCTTGCCCAAGCCCACCATCGGCGAGCAGTAAGCGCGAGAGAGCCGCCGGCTCGTTATTATTTGAACCTGCTAATTACCATAGGTAGTCCTCTTTTTCTCTTGATTCACTTTCGTCTCCCCTCCCATTCTACTCACACCCTTTAATCCTTCCTTCTCTTCCGCTTCACCATACCATACTTGGATTCTCATCCGCGATGTAAGTCATTCATCTGTCTTGGCATTCCTTGCATCGACTATGATGTACGTCATCCCAAAATAACAAACTCGGAACAAATCGATGTTAAACGTGTACTTCAACTATTTTATCCACTGAAAAGTACGTTTGTCTTATTGAGGACAAAGAATGAGAGAAAGAATAAGTCAAAACAGAACGGCTTCACGCGTACGAGAGACTGCAAGTGTACTATGGTATTGAGGAAGAGGGTACACGAGGAGGGGGTCAATGTAGGGGGTCGCGCGTACGAGAGATAGAAAGAGAGAGAGAGAGAGGGGGGAGGGGGGAGAGCCTTCGCGGCACCTGTCGACTGGCTAATCTCGAACACGTGTTTCCTTGTGCCGCTCAAACTTGGCCGTCGGCCAATCTGCGCATGAAGAGGGGCCGATGTGTCTGGCCGTCGCGCAGACCGCCACACCTCACGGCAAAAGCATCGGCGCTATTATATACGCGCGCCTTCCTCCAGACGTGCTCCTACTGCAGCTCTGCATGCCTCCCACGGCCAGGATACGCCGGCTCGACCTCTCCTCCCTTTTCTCTTATTCCGCAAGCTCGAAATTTTAATAAATGATTCCGCGCTGCCACGTGGTTTATTTCAAGTCCTCTCTTTCTCTCTCTTGAAGAAGCGGCAGCAGCTCGTTTTTTATTTTTTTGCTCGAGTTATTTTGGGACGAGATGGATTTCCCTTTGATTTAATGGACGGATAGTGTCTCGCGTGCATTAAATATTACTTAATATTCGCTGCGATGGGGCATTACACTTTCGCGTAGTCGTACGCAAATAGCTTTTTATGTAATCACGAAAGGGTTGAAGATTATGCAATTGATAATTAATGCAGCCGGCGCTCAAGTAAGACTTGTAAATTTATAATTAACGCGAAGCTCGCGCTGTGCTAATTGCGTTGTCTATTAATAAATTAATATCGAGAGGAGATCCCTGGCAATAACGACGATGAAAAAGATATAAGCGAGAGAGTCGTTGTACGGTTTGACTGACGTACCCGGAAAATCAAATTGCCCGTATCATGTTGTTTCTAGTCTTGTAATCACTTTAGTCACCTCTTTCCCTTCTCTCTCATGTGTCTTTACACTCGCATGAAAGTCAACAGTATTCTCCGGCAGAGTAAGAGCGAAGAGAAAAAATAGAAAGAAAAAACGAGAAAGAAAGAGTAGTCAGAGAAGAACAGAAGGGAGTTAATGAAAATCGTGACGGCGCATTTAGCACAGGCGCGCGCTCTCGCACAGGTATACATACGAGGAGGCAGCAGACGGAGAGAGAGAGAGCATTCGCATTATAAGCAAATTGAATTTTGCGCAGGACGTAAACCATGGCTCAGCTACGTTTTATGCAACCACGCGCTAAACGAGATAAGAGTTCAGCCGCATCGGTTGAATATTCAGCTTTTTACCCCGGCCAAAAGCACAGAGGGTATAGTGTGCTGACGGCTCTCCTCGTCGTCGTGTGTTGGCGGCTGGCCCCTTTTATTTTTCCTTTTCTCATTGCCAACTATTGCTTTGACGTTCGTTTGTGCTATTTAAACATGAAAATTATCGTATAAATCGCGGGGTTGTAAAGCCGCGTAGGCTGGCCTTCGCTCGAGCCTCTAGCCGAGCAATTTCATCGATCATTTACTAAGTACACGGCATAAGAAAGGTAAGTGTTGACGTTGCACACTGCCACCCCCTACCTTTCTCTGCCTCTTCTTTCCTCTCCCTCACTTTCTTCGTCACTCCTTCAAAGAGACTTTTTGCCCGGATCTTCTGACTCGAAGATAGGAAAGTTTTGGCCAACTGGCAAGCGACAAAAAGGCTTCTAACTTGGCGTGCACACGAAAGCCGGCAGGAGTACGGGTAGGGGAACTGCGGGCGTGCAAATGTAAAAAGCATTTGGCCCCCGTGCTGCTGTACGTAGTAGCGCCTCTCCACCTCCTGGTGTGTTCTTTTAGGTGACCAACCGCTCGTCACTTTCCTCGTCTCGACGCTCCAGACCAGATAAGCCCCTCGTATTTCCCCCTCTCTCTCTCTCTCTATGCAGTAGTAAGTTTGCTCGACGTCCACTTCGAGGCGTTCGAGAGTGAGGAAGTGGAATAGGAGGGGAGAGAGGAGAGAAGTAACAGCTGGATATACCATAAGCGAGCGCGGGCTGCGGCGAGAGCTGCAGCTCACTGTTATTTCGTTACCGCTGTGTGTTCTATGGCTTATATTACGAAGCGCACGCTCTCTCGATGAAAGCTATATCTTTCAGAACAATTGAAGGGAGAAGGGGGAGGGAGGGAGAATCGTAAAAGTGACTACTACTTGCCACTCGGACGTACGGACTGAAATATGTGGATTTGAGAACTGACAGGGCGAGGTAGGGAGCGACGAAAAGCTCTTCTTAGAAGAGCAGACAGAATCTTGGCGTTTTCGAAAAGGTGAGAAAGAGAGAGAGGGAGAGAGTTTGAAGGAGAGTTTAGCTGCATCTCGCCGATCCAGAGAGACGTGCGAGAGACATGCGATCGATCGACTCTCCTTTCTTTTGCTCTTTATCAAACCTTTCATCTCGGCAGAATTTTTTCTCCCCCACCCCCATTTTTCGCCGGGGATCTCTTTTACGATCGAGATGAGCCGAGCTCAAAAGCTCGGTTATTCACAAAGGTGCGTTAAGAATACCGGAGTCTCTCTCGTGTGCGCGCACCTCCTCGCGGTTTAAAGCCTGCATTCGCTCAACTATTTGGCCCCCTTCACGTGCCTCTTCTCGAGAGAGCATACTTTGTTTGGAATTTTCTGGCGCCTCAAGCGTGTCTGCGGGACTATCTGATATATCTAGTATAAGCGAGCCATCTAGACTATGAGGCCAGCCTCGGCTCTCTGAGCCTGGCGAATTTTAGCGTCCTCCTTGAAGAAATTTTCCTCCTCGCTTTTATTGACGACGCTCTAACCGCTTATCTTCTCCCCGTAATGGTTCAATTTTCCTAAATTTTTTGTCTCGCCAACTCGTACCCACCTAAAGCCACGTATGTTCGCCAGTTTTATCAAGCGAAATATAATGTACGTAATGTTTCGTTAAAATGGATCAGTTTGGTTAGAGGCTGGTGCGGGATTGAATTATTGGCTCGGATAGACACGATTGGCAGGTATTGCGAAACAAGAAAGTTTGACATTATGGAGCGCGCAGAGCTAAAAAGTGATTATTGCGTAAAAGAGTTGAAGGCTGTGATGGATGAGAGGCGAGCCTCGCGATGGATACACGATGCCGGAGAGAAAAGCGCAAGCCGGATAGTCAAGCCGTGAACTTGCGAACGAGATAACTGCCGAGCGTATATTATAAATATCTGGTGTGCAGAAGGGGGGGCGGAGGTCGGAAAAGAGGATAGTCGAGCATAGGTGACTAATAGCTTGCCAACGGCCAGTCAAGCAAAGCTGTTCTCTCCCGCGACGGGTGTACTCCCCCCCCCTTAGGTCTCTCTCCATTCTGCCTCTTCTTGCCTACTGCTCGCTCGGTCCCCCCAAAAAACCGAAATATCCGGGCGCTAAAAAGGCAGAAAAGCTTATCTGGCTGGCCAGCCGCACACGTGCCTCTCTCGCTCCCTCGCTCTTACTCGATAAAAGCGAATGCAGCTCGCGTTCGTTATCTTATCGGACGGCTGGCCGGTCGACTGGACGTAGCGCGCGGGTGCGCGCAAGGGGGAAGACCGGGGGATCCGGGAGCTGCGCGTGCGCGAGCGCACATGCCATTAACGCGGAAACATTGAGCGCTCGGAACAAAGGGCTATCGCGCGCCGGGCTTTCCCCCCTTAACCGCCACCGCCACCGCTGCTGTTGGCCTCCCTTGCTGCTGCTGCTGCTGCTGCTGCTACTGCAGCGGGGGATGAGCGACCAAATGTAGACGCGCGTCCGTCCGGACTGCCTCCCCCCTCTCTCTTTCTGTTGAGTAGAACGACGAGAGTCGACAAGCCGGGTCGGCTAATGTTTGATGCCGATTTCATCGCGCCCTCTGAGATTTCAAAGCTTCGATCGGCTACTTTATGTCTGCAACGTTATCATGTATTTTTTGCTTTTATATTTTTAAATACTTTTAGTGGATCGAACAAAATTACTCGCGATTTCGCGGATGAGATAAGTCATTTCCGTAGTCGCGCTGCCATTCGTTTCCCAGCGCATCGTTGTATTTTGGGATTTATAGCTTGGAAGACTTCTTCGCGACTACATTTCACCAAAGGTGCGTGTGTACGGGGAGAGGGGCGGGGATAGTTCGAACAAAGTTTGAAAATTGATTTTGACAGGTTATTTATGTAGAGAGTTGGGTGAATACGAGCGGAGCACGTGTAGCCCTAGCCGGCGTAGTAATTGGACTGGCTGTCTCGGGGAGGTGGAGCGAGAGGGTGTCGGTGAGAGGCAGCTAAAAGTAACGACGAGTCGGCCTATACGATTGCCGTCGTCGTTCACTGAACTCGTTGGTTGCGCGCGAGAGATATTGCCAGGGACAGAGAAAGAGCCGGTCGGTTCGTGATCGCGGGTAATAAAAAGTTTCGCAGGAATATGATTGCGATCTCGATGCGTCGTCGTCGTCGTCTTCGTCGAAGGGGGAGACTCTCTCTCTCTCTCCGCACGCGTGAGTAAGATCGTAAGCGAGTCGCGAGAGTAGCAGCTACCTCTCTTTCTCCGGGCCTACGAGGGGGTAACGGCTGAATTATGGAGAAACGTCGCCACGCACTGACGAATTGATTGCTCTCGTTCTGCCTCGCGCAAATGCCCTCGCGAACTGCCGCCTCATGTTTCACCTAACTTACTCCTACCTGCCCTCTCTCGTCTCCCTCGCAGCTCCAACCGGTCTCTTTTTCAACTTTCGATAATGGAACTTGAAAAAGTCTCGAGGAGATAGCGGTGATTCGTAAGCTACTCGTCCCTTCTCTCCTCTATGTATACCTCGTGGATGAGAAAAGCACAATGGAGAATCTTTGTTACTTTTTCATTTTAATGCGATATCATCTGTAAAACTCTGGCAATACTCTTTGTTTCAATTGCCCACCACGTAACTCTCTGTATTAGAAAAGAAAAAACACTTCCACCGCCTGCTAATGTCGTTCAAAACTTTAATGTAGTTTAACTGTTAACGACTACCGTTGTATACAGTTACACTCAGCTATAGAGAGCGTAGAATTACTGTAGGACTCGTGTCCGAGAAAGGGAATTAGATTGTGCGTCAGTCGCAACTCGATCTACGTAAGCCCTCGTTCGCGCGCGAGCTTGAATCTCGCAAAGTTAAGCTGCAGAAGGGAGATAGGGGGAGGGGGGTAAGGAGAGCGAGTATCTGTAGATCGGCTGCCTCTTTTCCCGATCGGTATAGGAGTCGAGGCTTTGGCTTCCAGTCACTAACGGCTTGGCGTCACGCGACAAAAGAATCGCCATGGGACTTGAACTGTTAGCCGCGACTGCCTATGACCGCTGCGCACTCGATTTCTCTCTCTCTCTCTCTCCGGTTGCCTTCGGCTTATCGATCCTTTGAGGAATACAAGAGTAAGCTACTTGCTCGACGCTCGCGTGACATAAATGCTCGATGTCACTTCCTACTATTGTCAGTCAATCAATGACCGCGACATTATTTTTTTTGCCTTCATTTTTCTTGCACTACAGACAATAGTTTAGTGGAACAATAGTACAAATAACTGTAATGACGTAAGTAAATATTCAATAACTTGGACTAGATTAAAAAAATCGCGAAAACAATCTAAAGATACGCTTGGCTGATTTGTTAATAATCCAAATTAAACAATGCCGCTCGTTTATTTGTCTTGCTCGTCCGAAGCTGCTACCAAGATTTCCCAATAAATGGGCGGCTATTCTAATCGGAATAGATGAGCCTGGCCGCGGAGAGTGAGCCGAGAGTGAAAAGTTGCCAAACGAAATGTTGTCAGGGCTTCGCCACAGCTGCTATGACACGCAGAAGACAGTATGGAGGGCGCGCTCGCGCGTTAGTCGAAAAGGCGCGAACGAATTTACGGTCTCGTAAGCGCTCTGGGGGGAGAGTGACAAAAGTAAAAGCCCGGCAACTCATGGTCAAGAATGCAGAGAGGAGAGGGATTACACGGATAGAGAGCGGAGGGGATGAAGAAGCGAGAGTCGGTTAAAAGAAGAGAAAAAAGAAAGAGGTAGCTCGGCGTTAGCCATTGACTAACTTTAGGCGTGCCTCGGCTATCCGACTCGGACTCATTCGTCACTCGAAATTGGCAGATCACAGCTCGGCGCTCGCGCCCCCCCCCTTTCTCCCGCTCTATCCCGCGTACTCCTTTCCAACGTTGTACATGGGAGGGGAGGGGGGCACATCGAGGAGTAGCAGCAGAGTCGTAGAGCTCTCGCTGCAGCCAATTACGCAATGAACAAGATGGACGATGGACCGCTGGGCGTCGCGGCGTCGCCGACGAGAGTCTCGCTCCATAACTTTTCCCTGGCCATTCGTCGATACTCGTCCGAGCGTAAGCCCGACCTTCTCTCTCTCCTTTTCTCCGCGCCGCCTCTGACCTTTCCACACGCTTGCCTGTGCGCGCACTTCGGAAAAATATAAAATGCCTCTCGCCCCCGCTCTCAAACACCTCGAGCTCGCCCTCTCTTTCTCGTGAAGCCTGCAATAATGTCAGAAAAGATAAATATCGCGAGAGCCACTTGCTCCGAGAGCTTGGCTTCCCCACTATCCTCCACCTTCCCCCGTACCGAGGACGCAATTTTGTCGCTGAAAGCGGCGAAAAACGATACTCCGAGAGTAAAATCGGTGAAGCGCGAGCTCAGCTGCAGCGCTAGCAGCCAGATAAAAGGGAGGGGAGAGAGAGAGCTTAACCGGCATACTTGGCGGTCTGGCTATAGCGCGACTTAACTACTGCTCCCTCGCGCGCGCGCCCGCGTTAAAAATAACAGAACATAATGAAAATAATGGTAATAACGAGTAAAATACGGCCTCGAGCTGTAGGATGCTAAATTCCGACTTGCCAGAGCGAAAGTACACTTCTCTCGCTCTCCCTCCCTCTCTATCTCACTCACACTCTTGCTCTTTGGTTTTACGATATTCCGGTGTACGAGGTTGGCAGGGAGTCGACAGTGAGAGAGCGAGAAAGAGCGAGAGGGAGTGCTTAGTCGGACTAGCGGGTCATTCTCGTAGGTCGAGCTCTGGGCTCTCTCTCTTTCTCCCCCTCCTCTTTCTCTCTCAATGGGACATATCTCACAGGAATTACAAACAATTGGAACTTGAAAGGGGGAGGCCGCGTGCCGGATCGGCCGGCTCGAAATGGCTTTCCGAGCACAGAGCGCTACTGCAGCCGCTACTACCGCGCGCACCGCCGCTCGCCCGGGCCCATAATTCTCCCGAGGCTGTCTGGCAAATAATCAAATCCATCCTCGCTCGCTCGCGCGCCTCCTGCCTGCCCCCCCTTACCAAGCACGCGTGGCTGTCGTCGTCTTTCTTGCAGCCCCCCCGATCCGTTGGCCCTTGGCTTGCGGATCGACTTTTGCTAGCCAACGTCAATATTTACGTGCCGCGTAATGAGCAGACATTACTCCTCTCATTCTCTCTCTCTCGGCTATTACTCGGCGCCTAGGAAATCGCGACTCCTCCTACGTTTCCACGCCACGCTCTCGCGTCTTGCAAATTTGAGCGCGCGTACGCGTAAATTGCTTGCGACTCCAGACGATATTCCAAGTTCGCTGGCCTCTCTCTCACGAGGTAGGGTAGAGGGAGGGAGCTGTGGGACTCGCGAGAGAACTGTCTGGCTAGTGCTTGCAGCTGTACTCGCTTAGCGGCAACTAATTGTCCTGATTTATGCACGCGCGAAAGCCACCAAGCCGATTGGTCGACTCGCCGGCCTGGAGCGGCTACGACCTACACCAGCACAGAGTGGTAGGAGGGGGGGGGGGAGCTACTCGATTCTCTGGCCGAGGGCCAATCCTACGGTAGCAGTTGTCGCGTCGCTTCTTTTCCCAAACGTCGCGCTTTATCGCAGCTAGTCCATTCTCAACTCTCGCTCCGACGACTATTCTTATATTTCGACTCGATTGCACCAGCCGAGAAAAAACTCGTTCGGAAAGGCATAACGAATTAGTCATAGGAAAGCAATGGCATCCGTGACCGAGTGAGGAAAGTGATAAGTAAAGAATTTGGGAAAAGAGAGACGGCATTGCCAAAGAATAGGATATATCCACAGCTGCGCGCCGGCGCGGCGTTCCAGACCATTGCGAGCCGTGAATATTTCATCGGCAAGCGCTGGGAGCCACACATGCCCCTGTAGTCCTTCTCGTCGTCATGCACGAGGGCAAAACTACAGTCGTAGGGGCCCAGTCGAAGCTACAGCAGCAGCCGGAAGAGGAAGAAGATTGCAAGAGCGACGCGCGCGGTCGAGGCGTAAGAGAGGCCAAGACGAGTCTCGCGCCGAGGCGCTGCATTATTTATTGCAGCCAGAGTCAAAAGCGGAGCAGCAGCAGCAGTAGTAGCTCGGGAGGAGCAGCGCAGTAGAGCCTCCCGCTGCAAGAGCCTCGGGGCCCGCCCTTTTTATTTTATGCATCATTGCCTCATTATTCATGCGCCGAAACATCTATTATACATTCAAAGGGACGACAGCCGGAGAGAGAAAGAGAGAGTGTGGAGAGAGAGAGAGAGAGAGAGAGCAAAGAAGAGAGACCAGACGACTGGACGGGGTCGTTAGTGCGGGACGAGAGCCCCCTTCTATCTCCTCTTTGGCTAGAGATGCCTTAATCTCACCTCGACGAGACATCCTTCCGAATCATGCATAATCCTCCTCCGCTTCTCTCTCTCTTTCTCTCCCTCGCTCCTCTGGTGCTTTAGGAATGTTCAAGATTATTGGACGTAGCTAGTGCGCAAATGCCGACGCAGCTATCCTCCTCCTCTCTCGAGCTTTCAGTCTGCTGCTGCTGAAATCGAGCGCAAATGTCGGCCTAATGCGGAAAACCTTCTCCCCGTACTTGCAATCCTACGTTAACGGGGCTTGCCACTCTCTTTTTTCATCTCTCTCTCTCTCTCTCTCTCTCTCTCTCTCTTTGTGCATTTTCATTTGTGCTATCCTACGATACTGGATTATTCATGCGACTCGATCTTAACGATTGGAAAACGAAATTTACATTTTCGTTACGCATTGATAAACACGCGCATCCTTTGTGCTTGGAAACTTGGCATATCGACATTTATTTCTCGAAAAATTACTGCGCGCCGAGAGCGAAAAGTTGAATTTTAAACTTTTGTAATGCAGACGGAAAGAGAGAGGGAAGGATGCTCTCACAAAATAAAAGCAACAAATTATTTTTTTACAATAATGCAGGAAATAGCTCTGGCCGTTTTTGTTTCGGCCCTCTCACTCTTTCACGAAAAAGATATATGACGGCCGTATAGCCCGCATGTGGAGTCCCGGGCTAAAACACATTTTATCGATTTTATCTTTGCAGCTTTTATTTGAACAAATATAAAAATATATGAGCGTGTTTCATTCTTTACAGTAATTGCTTTATGAACGCTTGCAGCGAACGCGCGAGAGTGAGAGAGCAAGCATAGCTGTTGCTATTTCTATCGATGGTTTTTTTTCCGTTCGAAAGAACAAACAAAAAAAGAAAACAGTCATTAAAGAAAATAAAAAAAAACCGTCCAGGGTGTGAGTGGCCGTAAAAGCGAGAGGCAGCTTTTCGGATCCAGCTGATATTCCAAGTGAAAAAGTGACGGGCTCGGATAGCGTTTGATTGAAGATGGTAGACGGCAGGAGGCAGAGAGCGGGTGGGAGGGCGCAGCGCGCGCCAGCGAAATAAATATCAATCCGTCATCGGTAGAAGCTTGGAAGCGCGGCAAATCGTCCGTCCTCTCTGATAGTCGTGCACCCGCACTATACCGAAAAAGAGAGAGAGAGAGAGTCAGTTGCTCGAGCGAGAGTGGGGAGGGGGCCGTAGACGGGTGGCCTAGTAGTGGAACGAAGAGGAGGAGGGTGTCAACGGCGTTTTGTACGGCTGTCGGGGATGACGAGCCGGCGGATGGTAATTTATTGCGAAGCGCAAGCCCAGCCGCTAAACAATTAAAGGCACGCAAGCTCTCGCCGGGCGCTCTCTCCCTCTCTCTCTCTGCACGCGAACCGCGTCCCTGCTAATATCCGCTTTACTCTCGGCTCGTCTTTGTCCGGGGGCCCAGGGCGCACACTCGTTTTTCCCTTGACTGCTTCCTTCCACTCCCCCCGCCCCTACCTAACCTCCTGCTTTTTTTTTGGTTCTCCAATACTATTTTCTCTTTTCTGCTTTTGCGCTTTCGCTGGCCCGGATTTTTGTTATTGCTTTGCTGAGATCTCTTTCCAGCTGTACTTCTCTCTCCCTATAGCATCCCTTGAAGCTACATTTAAAGCCATTTCTTGCCCAAATCGTTTGACGTTATTGGTCATTGGCTTATTGAACTGGCTATTGGTAAGTTGCACTCTATCTCTGCGAATTCAAAGGTTGAAACTTCCGAAGCCACTAATGAAACTCAACGCATTAGTCGGTCAATTGACAAAATGCGTATGTGTGCGGGTATATCTAGAAGCGATTCTGTGTGTGTGCAGGCAACTCTTTAGCACTGCAATGTCAATACATCCACAGCTGAAATTTTGGCCTTTACAATCAAGTTTCGTTGAAACTTGAGAGAGAAAAGAGGAGCTGGCGCAGTCCTGAGAGGTGGAGGAGAGATGTCGGACGGGTATTAAAAAGTTGCTTAATTAATTCGCCCTTACGCTCGTAAAGTTTCGACGTTATCAAGTATAATGCAGAGGATAAAGAGAGAGAGAGAGAGAGAGAGAGAGAGAGAGAGAGAGAGAGAGGGCGGAAGGAAAGTGGAGGGAGGGGTAGGTGGAGGAGAAAGAAAAAGGGTCCGTCGGCGCGCGGCCGACGTGGACGTCGAAAAGCGAGACAGTACACGGGAGCGAGTGAGAAAGAGGGGTTGTCGAGGGGGAAGGGGGGGGGATCGGTGGAAGCAGCTGCCTGGCATACAATGCCCGAGCGCAAGTTTGAAGCTCGCGTGCGTTTGAAGGTGCTGCGGCCCGCTCTGGCATTGGCGTATCCAGCGGATCGAATTCCACGGGAGTATAATTATGACGAGCGCGCGAGCCACGTACTCAGGCTTCCTCCGGCCACCTCCTACCTCTCCGACCACCCTTTCTCTCTCTCTCTCTCCTCGAAATCTCCTCCTCTACGTTCACTCGTCCTCTGCGATAGACTCGCCGTCGACTTGCGCGCGCTTTAACGCTCGGTTATCCGAAATATTTTGAAAATTTTCAAACATCCGGATACTTTTACAAATGGCTTGTTCTCTTTTTCTTCGAGCCCTGTACGAAACTCCAATAGCCTGCTTCACATTTTCAGCTCGTCGCTTTCATACTTGGAATTTTAGCTGTCGCTATGAGCAAGATCTTAAGTTATCAATTGACATTTTTTTCTTTACTATATTATAATTATTGCAGGTAAGCTTGTAAATTTGTTCGAGCTTTTGCAACGAGAGCAGCTCAATGTATTCATAAATGTGTTTTCATTAAAATTTAATGTTTTGCGATGGCGTAAGAGAGAAGAAGTTTGAGAAAATTTAATGCGGGTGGAATATAATTTAGCCGACACAATATGAAGATGAGAAATTCGGAGGAAGTAAAGATATTGACTTTTGAATTTAATAAATTAAACATATTTTTAGCAAGACAGAGGAGAAGGAGAGATATAAAACTACAAGGCATAAGGTAGGAAGATAAGAAAGAGAGACAGTAACGAAGGATAAACGGGAGAGGAGAGAGAGAGAGAGAGAGAGAGAGAGAGAGAGAGAGAGAGAGAGAGAGAGAGAGAGAGAGAGAGAGGAAGAGAGGAAGAGAGAGTGTATGCAGAGTGGGCTCTTACCATTGAAATCGCTACGAATCGATAGATCTTTTGAATATTCAACGTGATATCGGCCATCACGCGGCTGTGGTTCGAAAATTCCTACGTCGAATAAATGAAAACGTAATAAAAGCTCGAAAAAGAAAAATCGGGGTTGCGAAAAGCAAAAAAAAAATGTAAAAAGGTCAATCTCGGTTATCGTTACGCAGACACACGGTACGCACACGTGTGCGCGCGTGTCAAAGCTATAAGAAAATGTAGGCCAAGATGATAGGCAAGCTCGCCAAAAAAGCTTAATCAAAGGTTTGTTAATTATTGCAATTAAAAATAATAAACACGAAGATAAAAGCAAACGGATGAGAAGAAAACGTCAGGATTTAATTTAATGATAAGAGGGGGCGGAGAGGCCGGAGGGGCAACGGAGAGATAGAGAATGGAGTTTTGATGACGGTAATATGACACCGGGTAGGCCGGGTATATACCGGGAGTGGCCAACTCGCCGAGCGAGAGGGACAAACATATCGCAAAGGATGTGGGAGAGACGATTCGCGAATTCTTGAATCTAAACATAAGCGTCATTTCTTGTGCACATCTCTTGCAAGCTGCTGCTACTGCTGCTGCGACTCTCTCTCTCTCTCTCTCCCTCTCTTGCTCTCTTTCCACCCGCTTGGCGACTAGTTACGCGCTTAGAGAAAGAGAGACGAGTATCACAACTCACTTTACACTCTCCGGACGGAAATAGTACTGGGGGTCCAGCGGATATTAGTCGACGTTCACAAAAGCCAAATTGTCAGGCTTGGCCTTTTCAAATTTATCTTTGACAAAAAGCAATTCTTCTAAACTGTCTCGAGAAAGAAATTAAGCGCTTGCCGCACTCGAAATATGACCAACTGAAAATATCGAGGTTTTTCATCTTCGAGAGTCCCGAGTATAGAAGAGATAAATTCTCGTTTTATCCCCTTCCTCCTTCCCTGCAGCTCTGCATGTGTATATATATAGGACACGCGTACGGACATACGTGCGCGCATCGTGTTTGGAACACGGCGAAATATCAAAATAATATGATTTATCATGATTTAATGGCCTTTTTCGACATCCAACCAGCCGTGTACGCGCGCATGTCCGTTGCACACGACAAAAATGTAACTCTGACTATACGTACAAGCGTGTGCCTCTTGGCCAATCTTGCACTATTTATTGCATCAGATGCATCCTCCTATTACTTAGCTATAGTTCGCAGTGGGGGATTTAGAAAAGCTCAAAATTACGGAATCTAACGCACCGTTTGCAAGGCTCGGCAGATTGGTGCATTAATCGGCTTGGTAATTGGAAGCTAACACGACGACGTATAAGCGAAAACTATTTTCGAAGTCCCGCGGATGTGTCGAGAAGCGAGGAACGACATATACAGAGCTTGCGAAATTCGCCTCTGGATGTTTGGACTGTGCTCTGTGTGTGCTAGCTATTGACGATATCGAGCTAGTTGTTTTTGCCGTGCTTGTTATTGTGGTCGCTCTGCGTACATGTGCGGCTGTTTGTGTGTGAGAGCAAGAGAGAGAGAGAGTAAGATAGCTGGTGTGTGGGCGGCAGATTGTGCTTGGAGCGCGTATTAAGAGTCCCGAATTTAGCAGACCGTCTGCTGCAGCAGCAGCAGCGCCCGAGCAAAGCCATAAACACAGCAGGTTGGCGGGCCGCGTAGAAGTTGGAAATATCCGGGGCCAAGCGGCTATGCCCTGCAAGAGAGAAACGTCGGGAGAGAGAGAGAAAACGAATGCCGCACATCAAGCAAGTTTATATCCGCTTATGCTTGCCTGCGCGACTCTCGTAAAGATCCGACAGCCTGCTGCTGCTGCTACTATACGCCTCCGGCACTGCATGGCTAGTCTGCACTCTTTCGCTCCTCGTATTTTCTCCTCCAGCTCTTTCTCTCTCTCTCACTCTGGCTGATCTTTCGGTAGCCACGGATCGACAAGCCAAGAAGTTTCGTTAATTTCGCCTAGAGCGCGATTGCGAAAATAGCTTTATTACTTTAGCCAGCGGGTGGAGGGTAGGAGGGGCCGGTTGTTTGGACGCTTTGAAGGCGCGAGAGAGCTTTGTTTTTCCCAATCCAACCGTCCAGCTTCTAATGCGCTTTCGGAGAAAAACGACTAAGAGAACCTTCCAATGATCGTATTAATGTGCGCCCGTTAAGGTGAGCTTTTGTGATTGTGCAATTGTTGAGGAAACTGTTACGAGCTGAACTGGCCGAAGAAGTTTCGGGAGCTAGAAGATTTTTCGCGACTGGCCAGTTCGAGGAAAGAAACTATAACCATAGAGGTAAAGTGAGGTAGAGGGAGGGGGAGAAACGGAGAATTCGTATTTCTCCGGCTCTATGGAGAGTTAATTACGATTCTGAGTCAGTCATAGCAATGGCTGAAATTGTAGCCTCGGCGGTTCTCTGCTGAGCAGAAAGACGAGATTCCCAGTGATGTTTTTGCCCTTCCTCCACTTTCCTCCCTTCTCATTTACCTCGTTATTTTCAATTAAGAATTGACGTCTAGCTCGCTCCTTCCCAAAGCCTTAATGAAATTACGTTTTCGTATTTCTGCGCGTTCACGATAATTTCTTGTCGTTATTGAATTTACATTCAATATAATACGGCTTTGCGAGAGACGCCCAATGGATTTTATTTTTTCAATCCCGAGTTGTTATTGAAAAAATTATTCACGCGCATGGGGTCGTTATTAAGTTTTATTGAAAAACGTAAAAATAATGAGCCGAGATTAAAAGTGCCTCATGGAATTTTTTTTCTCGGCGAAAGGGAAACAAACGCAAAAAAAAAGGAGAGAAAAAGAGAGAAAAAAGACGAAGTAAAAGTAACTTTTCATAATCTTTTAAAAGCATAACGAGTTTGGGGAACAACTGAGCTGTGCTTGCTGTAACGGGAGAGAAAACGAAGTAGACAAAGGCAGGTAGTGAAAATACCAAAAATAATAGAGGGCCCAGTGGAAAGGGAGAGATGAAGTTGGAGAGAGAAAGGCAGAGAAGGGCGCGTGTGGGAGAGAGAGAGAGAGGGAGGGAGAGAGAGAGAGAGAGAGAGAGAGAGAGAGAGAGAGAGAGAGAGAGTGAGAGAATATAAGAGAGTAGGGTGGGGGTGCAAGTAACAAAGGTAAACAAAAAAGTAGTAGTTAGTCGAAAAAAAAACGAGATAGAGAAAGAGAGAGAGAGAGAGATGAGGAAGGTGGGGGTAAACAAAAGACTTGAAGGTGAAGCTTCATTCGCGAGCTCTTTGATGGGCCGGCTCTCGCTGGAAAAATAAATTACTTGACGTATAGGAGGGACATGCATTGCGATTGCGCAAACGATTAAGCAAAAAGCTCTCAACGGGATAGTCCATGACAGTATTTTGCTCGAAGCTCGCCCTTTCTCCCTCTCTCTCTCTCTCTCTCTCACACATACATATACACCCCGAACACCCGCAACGCAGCAGCGCTCGTTCTTCATTCTCTCACTCTCACTCTCTTTCTCGCTCGCTCGCTCGTGTTTTTCCTCTTCCCAGTTAACTCACTCGCTCGCTCGCTCGTTCACAACGCGCTTCTATAGCTGGATTGACCATTGTTTTACGATTTTTTGTCGTCCTTTTCGTCTCGCTTTCTCACTCTCTCCCTCCCAACCACCCTCTCGCGCTCTAGCTTTCTCTTTTTAAACGAATGGCCAGTTAGTCCGATAGATAAAGCGGAAATACGAACTGGATGAGCCTGATAAAACTAATGATTTACGCGGCCTCGGCGCACATACAGGTTCAGATTTCGTTTCTCTCTCTCTTTTTCCACATCCCCCTCTCCACGTCCGCTTGTCTCTTTTCCTTTATCTCTTTCTCGCTTTTCAGTTTGCTCTCGCATATTTTCATTGGCCAATCAAACGCACTAAAGGCAACTTTATAAAAAAAGCACTCTGCGCGTAAGTGCGTGTTCAGTTGCAGCGGTAAAATCGAAGCTTAGCGACGGCGTATCAAAACGTTCGAGCTTTTAGCATTTTTGAATGATTTTACATCGTCGGTGCTTTTTTTCCTAATACCCGCTTGTTACTCTTACCTGTAGTTTTGACGAGTATCTTTTATTGGAAAGGTATTCTATTTCAAAATCGATACTCACCTGAAACAAAAGAAAAGGAGAAGCTTATCCGGTGCTCGGAAATACAAATTATCGTTTAAATATAGTCGCATAGTTGCAGCTTTGAAAAACATACGCAGCTTAACAAATGCATAAACAAATTTATTTTTCTTTTTAATAAAAGCGCAATTTTTATTTTAAATTTTCCTTTTAAATCTTTTTCAGGGAAATACTGTCGACATAACTTTTGCACAAGCCCACTTAATGAAGCTCTTAAGTGAAAAAGTTTTGTATAAATATTTTGTTATTTTAAACTGCTTACATTTTAAAATAATTTAAATAAAATTTTCAAAGCTTTAGCAAAATTCAGTTTTTTTATTACTAAAACTTTGACAACTTATAAAGCCCAAGGATTATTAAACCAAAATTGAACGGAATTTTTGAAAAATGCGAAGAAACAATAAATTACGGGGGAATAAAGGTTACCGATCAAGCTGTATACGGAAAGCGGCAAATTTGTGGCTAGAGACACGAACTCGCGTGTTCCAGAACCCTTGTCAGAGGCCAACGATTGTTAAAACTTTGCGAATTACACGCTTCGCGGCAATCCCTCTCTTTTTTTCCTCAACTCTCTTGTCTACCCTCTTGCTTCCTGCTCCCTCAATTTCTCCAGATGCAGACGTCTATTTAGATGCCACATCTTCGTAACAATTAAAAAAAAAGAAAATAAGCTGTATATACAAGAATCTTTTGAGAAAAGTGTCGTACTGTTTACAAAGCGGAAACAATGTAATCAGTACGTGGTTACGAACTGAATACATGAATATAGATGAGCATACGACAATTTAGTGTCTACAAAGAGAATCAGAGTTAAATGAAAGGATAATTTTTGCAAAGCCACAGGAGACTTTTCTTCTTAGAATCTCTCCAAGGGTGGGTGGGTCTTTCGATGCAGAGACCGAGCCCGAGCCGACTGTTTTACGAGCTCACTGGGCTTGTGCAGGCTCACCCTTTTCTCTGTTATTCATTCGTCTGATTAACTTAGCGCTCTCGCGTTTAATAAATAGCCGTGGGTAGAGCTCTGCAGGCCGAGTTCCGTTTGATGAATTTTAACACCGGCGAGGCACGCGACACTACCGCTGCTACAGAGACCCGCTGTGCGGTCTTTCACTGTCTCTCTCTCTAGTCGACCAGATTAAAATTCGTTGTAGAAGAGGAGTGAAAATAGGGAGCTGCTGCTCTGAATGACTGCTTCTGGACTGCTCTGTCGAGTGAGAGGTCCTTTTCCCAGATTAATTGTCGAAGTGAGATTCCCCGGATGGTATACTGCTGCTATGGCGTTTATCTTGCAGCCTCTACTCGGCTTTGTTAGACGAAGCCAACGTTATTTACGCGCTTAATATAAAAAGGGCCGAAAGGAAAGTCGAGGAAGAAGTAATATCGCGTTATAGAGAGGACGAAAGTTGTAGCTCAAAGCTTTGTCGCACGAGAATGTAATTAACATTTATAAGAGAGGCCCATTGTCGACCTTGCCGTCGTCGTCGTAGTTGTCGTGAACTGGTGAAGAAAAGAAACAGCCCGCGCTGCTGGCGAACTTTGAATAAGCGCCAAGACCGTTTGAAAGAAAAAATTTCGTTTATTAAATAATACGAAGATAAATGTTTTTTTTTCCTTCCTTTCTCTCCCCTTCATTTTGCTCCGCGGCTTTTGGAGCTTGATTTGTTTAGCGCGGGTAGTGCGCTTAAACTGCAATAAATTAAATACCCAAGGCCTTTCTAATTAAATGCCTCGGCTAAAGTTTTGCAATTGCAAAATGTATGAAAGGCCTATCAAGGTGAAACGCGCGAGGCAAAGCCGAAATGGAGTGTATATATATCAGTGGGAAAAGACGAGATAATGGATTAATTCCAGTTGCGCGATACCTTAAAGCGAAAGTTTTGGCGAAACACGAGTGTTACATCGTTTATGACTTTCCGACATTTCGACGAGGTACTTTTCTCGCATTCATATTTCAACGTGTACGCTACTGCTGGAAACGGGCAAACCAACTGCCGGTAAGAGAAAGAGAGAATGCAACTTGGAACTAAAATAGCCATGAAAACTAAAATAAATTACTTTGAGGGCCAGGGAGGGGAGAGAAGGTTATGTACCGCAGGGTTAAAGAGCGTGCTTATGCAAAGCGTTGCGTAAAGTGTGCGTCCGCAAGGAAATGAAAAATCAATGCGCGTTTGGAAAAAACGAAGAGGAAAATCCGTACGGCTTCCCTAGCGTTGTCTCGCTCCTAAAGTCGCAGAGTAGTCGAGTGCACGCAACACGCGCGCATACACACAGACACGCAGACAACCTTCCAAGTGGAGGTATCAAAGCCCCTCGGAGTTAAAGAGCTGGCACGAGACGAGCGCAATAATTTCATTCTGCGAAGCATTCGTGGAAATTTCACAATTTATAATTGACCTGGTCGAATGATTTATAAGAGTTGGGCAAAGAGGGAAGAGAGCGAGTAGGGGACAGACGTCAAGCCGAAGGATCGAAGAGAAGAAGCTGCTGAGAATTTCTATTTTAATTTATGTTTTCCTCGCCAACAAACTCTCTTCCACTTTTCTCGGCTAACCTGATTTTACGAATAATTGTGTTTATGGGCTCTGCGCGCGCCGCGCGTTTTCTGTTCAGCCATACCCGCCGCCGCCGCCTCCTCCTCCTTCTCCTTCTAACTTTACTTTGTGCTCCATTTCTTCGTGCCCAAGACCTTTTACGTAATAATTGTATAACACTTATAGTCTCGGTTATTCTGATCGATTTCTGGATTTTCGTTACGTAAACACCATTAACTCACCCTCCCCGACCCTACGAAGATGAAACAAAAAGTTGGGAGACGAGCAAAAAATTGTAAATTAACTGCTAATTCGAGGTTATACCAAGGATAAACAAATAAATATGAACAAAAGAAAGAGACAAGAACGGAGAGGCGAAAATAGTCAGGAATAGTAACAATAAG
The DNA here is from genome assembly GCA_030522585.1 of Anagyrus pseudococci. Lineage (NCBI taxonomy): Eukaryota > Metazoa > Arthropoda > Insecta > Hymenoptera > Encyrtidae > Anagyrus > Anagyrus pseudococci. The sequence continues at coordinate 51,225 of JAPYYQ010000623.1, read as the reverse complement.
AATCCAAGATTTCTCGGGAGTTGTTGGTAAAAGTGTAGGTGAGGAGGAGGCTACTGCCATCGCTGGAGGGTAAAAAGAGAGAGAGGAAGAAAGAACAAGGAGCGCATTCACATGCTAGACACTTTTGTTGTTTAGTCGTACGTTCGGCCACTTTGGAATAAGTGGTAAGCGGCGCGCCAAGAAACAGGGGGTGGGGGGGTGGAGGAGAGCTGGGAGTGTGAGAAAGAGAAAATTTTGGTTCCTCGCGGCCAAGCGCGGCGACGGCGGCCGAACAGAAAGGGCTTGCAGCGGCAAAAGCAGCGCGCGAGCGTGCACGTACGTGTGTACATGTGCAATGAATGTGTCGGAGAAGTGGGTGGCTGGGAAGGAGGGCGATACAATTTGTCGAGAGTTGCACAACAAAAGCACGCGACAATGGCGGAGCGGCGCTACGTGCCTACTAAAATTCCGAGATGTGCGCTAGCCCCGGCTACAGGTCTGCTCTCCTCTTCTTCTCTCTCTCTTTCTTGCGCTTGTTTCTCCCTGCGTCCCGGGGCGTCGTCGTCATCCTCGATGTGCTTGGCTCTACGGGCTGCACACGTGCGCGGGCCTCTATAAATATGTATTTGACGGAGGATTCGCGAAGAGCTGCCTGCGCTCGCCTGCCCCCCCCCCCCCTCGAGCGAGCCTCGACGTCATATTTGTCAGATTCCTCGGGCGACGCTCGTCTTTTTACTCTTTCACTCTCGTCGCCGTCTCGGCGTGCAGGCCGTTGGTGGTGTAGGGCAGGGAGTAAGACCTCGTAACTTGCTCTCTCTTATTCGTCACCTTTCTCTTATTCCCTTCTGCTGCCAGCGCCGCTGCTGCTCTCGGCATCCCTTGGCTCTCAGGGCACACTACGTCTTCATCTCATTCTTTTCAGCATTCAGCGACCGTGTTTCTCTCCTATTCCATCATCCCGATCTCGTTCAGCGGGAATATAAAAGCGAGAGAGATGCTCTCTTTTCCCTTTTGCAAGAACGACGCGACGTCGGCTGATGCTGATGCCACTGCTGCATGTGGGCCTTGCTTTGAAAGGATTTGCCTTGAAATAACGGACGCGGAGACTCGCTGTCTCTCTCTGCTTTTGGAAAAGCAGTGCCAGTACTTCGAGATTACAAGCCATCCTACCCCCACCCCCTAACTCGCACCAGTTTTTCCTGTTTTTCTTTTTTTTTTTTTTTAACGTGTAGAGTATTTTTATAGATGAAAAGAAGGTACAGGCTGGCCTTGTGAAATTTACGCAGCAGCGCGCTTTTCTATCAGACATATTAAAATCTGTGTACGTGTCTTTAGCCTCGTAAATTTAAACTGGTAATTACTGCTGTTATGCCGTAGTGCTGCTTGGGCTGAATAAAAGAGGGAATGAAATACGGAATATGAAAAAAAAGGAGTCTCGAGCGACTGAACGTTTTTATTAATTATAACGTAAGTGGATGAAATGGCAATTTTTTATGTATTACGTAAAAAGAGCGTCTTGTTAAAAAAAGAAGAAGAAAAAGAAAAAATGTATGAACAATAAAAATGCAATAAAAAATGTATGTTAGAATATTCCATGAATTACAATTATTAATAATTTAAACTTTTATTAAATCTCAACACTGGTTATAGATCGGTTAGAAATTTCGAGAATTTATTAACAAAAATTGTAAAGAGAGATTTCTCGATAAAAATGACTATGACGTAATCTGGATGGAGAACAAGAGAGAGAGCGAAAGAGGAAGGTATATACGAACGCAACGGAAAAGTGCAGTACGCAAGCCGAGCAGAGAGTGTGAGCGAGGACGTTGCGGTAAGACAACACTCGCTGATAAGGCAAAGCCGGACTATCAGCATTAACTGCGCAGACCACGAGATAGGCGCACCACCATATCTCTGCCGTATCTGTAATCGGGCGATAACGTAACGGTATATATCCAGATTTCTTTTAGCCCGTTATGGTTAAAGCGACTCAATATTTTCACGAGTCATTGTTATATTTCAAAATATACGTAATAATTAAAAAAAATTTCAATCGCAAAAGAAATTACGTTTATATTTTGAAGAAAAAACTTTTATGAGTTTTCATATCGAGATAAAATATTTGCCTTTTTATTTGAACGCAGTTAACGAAATGTGATAAATAAAAAGTGTTATTTTAGAATTATAATTATAGCTGAAGGTTCTAGTTAATTTTAAAATTTGAAAAAAGAAAGGGAACGTGGTAAGGCAAGGCGTAAAGACGTATCGAGGACCATCGTTTGCGATTTAGCCTAGAAAAAAATAGAAAAATTCTTGAGACTTCGTAAGCCTTGGAGTTCCTTCTTGAGCCCTGAGAGTCGCTGAAATTATGTGAAAAAAGCGACGAATCGACAAGAGAAATAGAAGAAAGAAAGGACGTGAAATTTAAGTGGCGTAGACGAAAAGGCATAAGGAGCTAAGGACTAGTGAAGAGACAGAGAGAGAGAGCAAGCGAAAGAAAGAGCGAGCGTATAAGTGGTGCAACTTAAAATTTGAGCACTTTCTTACCCCGACATCGCACTTTTTTTCATTCTCTCTACCTTTTTTTCTTCATTTTTTATCACTTTCCCTATTTTTTTCATTAAAAAAATTAAAATAAAAAAAATGAAGTCAAATAAGCTTTACAGTAATATAGTAAGAGTTTACAATTAAAATTGTACAACCTATGCTACCTAATGAATCACTAAAACTTTCTATTTAATAACTTACTACTAATGAAACAAAACTAATTTAATTTACTTTTTTCGCTCTATACTTTGAATTCCTATCAAACGTTAAAATATAAACGTGGTTATTGAAAAAAGAAAAAAAATCGCAGGTCAAAGCAAATTGTATATTGTTGCACATACAAGTGAAAAAGAAGGAAATTGCAAAGACTCACGTGTTTTCTTTCTGGTCGCCGTTGCTCGGCTGCGTAGACGACGTGGATATTTGCTGTATCGGCTTCTTGGTGTAGGGATGCGGATGATGCGAATTGTTCTTGCTCGTCTCATTGTTATTGTTGTTGTTGTTATTGTTGTTATTATTGTTATTATTGTTGTTGTTATTATTATTGTTGTTGTTGTTGTGTAGATGGGTCTTGCTGGGGGCTTTGCCGTCGGTCGGCGAGCCCGGCGAGATCTTGCTCGCCAGGGTGTTGAGGGACTGGAGCATTTTCATGGGAGTCCGGGTGGCCGGTGACGGCGAGGCTACCACCGCGGCAGCCTCCTCAACTGCTGCGCCCGCCGAGATTAGCTTCGTCTTCGACTTAATGATTCTTGCCTGGCGTTGTTTGAAGGTCTCGCAACCTCCAAACTCTAGCTGGTGACGATGATGATGGCAATGCGCAGCGGCGAGCAGACTAAGAGGTAACTGCACCAAGAGCCTGTCCTCGAGAGCTTTACTTTCTTCCTTCGTATTAGCCCTACTCGACGGTGCTGCTGCTGGTGCCGGTAGCTGGAGCCTCGTCAATGCTGGATTTCAAGTCTCGGACACTCGACTCCTAAAAGAGGACAGAGAAGAAAAAAATTATATGTAGTGTAAGATAAGAGGGCAGCCCTGAGTGTTGTCGAGACGTACAGAGGGACCGGACTACTAAGCACTCGCGGCTTTTATTGCGCCTCATTGAAAGCCGAGCGACGTTTCTGAGCCGAGAGAGCAAAAGGAGGGTGTTTAAGGGACGAAAAAGAAGGGAAAGAAAAAAAAAAGAAGTCGGGGAGTTTGTCAAAGGAAGAGATCAGCCGTGTGCTATACAGCTGCTGCGCGGGGGTAGAAGAAGGCGCGCGCGCACGTGCTGGCAGGAGGTTCAGCACGCGTTACAACGACTCAATTAAAAGTTCAAGTTTAATTAGAAACTTGAAGTATGCGGGACACACGAGAGCTAAAGGTTTAACTCGCGCCTGGACTCTACAAGAGAGAGAACACAAGTCTGAAAGAAGGGCCGCTGTAAATACGACAACACATCTCCGGTCGAGCGGAAAAATCCAGCGAGGGAGCAAAGGAGAGAGTGGCTCGATGTAAAAAGGAGTGGGGGGGGGGGAGGGAACAGGTGAAGTTGCTCGAGAGAAAAGTGAATTCAGATTTGCTCTCCGAGTCTCCTTCTCTCTGGCTTGCACGTTCGAGGCTGGTCCGTTTCCGGAACACGCGCGCGACGCGACTCGCTCCTTTGTTCTCGCTGAATCTCAACAAGTCTTGGGATCCACGCGACTCGACGTAACGACTCGAAGGGAGGGCTCAGTACTAGCGGGGCACAAGAAGGACCAAGAGGAGGAGGAGGGCATCCGAGGACAAAAGCCTTTTCCGCGCCGTAGCAGCCCCAAGCACTGCTGCAGCAGAGGAGTCAAGAGTCAAAGAGAGTAGTGCGTCCTCGTAGCCGGCCAATTCCAACGGTCGGCGATCCGGCCGTTCCACACCGGGGAAAATAATGCCTCCCCTCTCGCCGTGCTCTCTCCTCTCGACAGTCGAGAGAGGGAAAAAAGCAGCCGAGGAAAGGGATTGTTGGCGGGAAAACGGAAGCCGACTAGTCGCCAGTCGAGAGGGCTTCTCGCTCGCCTGGACCTTTTGTGCCGCCACCGCCGCCACTTGCTAACTATCGCCCTCTCTCCATCCCCTACTCCGTTCGTTTCTTTCGCACTATAGGCACGGCTGGAACTCTGTTATTCGCGAGTAGTCGGCACACCTTTCTTACGCACTTTGAGAGAGAATGAGAGCAGCCACCGACAAATGAGAAAGAAAGAGAGGAGGGCTGGTTATGCGGTACTACAATACACCTACTGCGACGCTACTGGCGACGATTACGCAACGTGCCGTCAAAAAGCCGACGTACCTCTCTCTCGAGTCTTGGTGGCTCCGAGCTCTTTCGCCGCTTCACAACTTTGCGTCACTTTGCGCTACTGCCGCTGCTATACTGGTTAATCCTGCGTTATACAGCGTTGCTGGTTGTCACGGATGCTGGTAGTTTGCTCGTTGCTTTGTGGATAAGGAACGGTTGCTGATTTAGCTGGCGAGCCTCGCTCCGCGCGACACCTGTGCCTCACTACTCGCCGATATAACCAGCTGGGCGCGACCATCCTGCGGCCAGCTGATAAGCCTTATCGGGACAGAGCGCGACACCCCCCCCCCTCCTACTCCACCTCCGGCTATCCTCCTAGCGATAATAAGTGGAAGCAGATTTCACGTCTCCCCTCTCCCGTTCGTTTCTCCTCTTTGCCCCTCTTCGTGTTCCTCCTATATACAGTCTCTCTTTTCTTTTCTTAGCCGTCTCTCACACCTTGCTGCGGCCTCCTCCTTGGCCATGTGCTTACTCATAACTGACTAATATCAGCTCTAAAACGTTACGTATACGATGTTGAGAGAAACGAACACAGCGGCGCTACGATTAAATGGATAATATGAAACTGCCTTTGCTCCCGCTGCAGCTGCTAGGTTAGTTTATCGATAGTGTGCGTTACTGTTGTTTTGAAAATAAGGCAGCGGTAAAGTATCGATTTATTAATAGCTAATCTGAAACGACGGCTTTCGCTCGGCCGTACAGTCCGTAATAACGCGTATACGTTTTAACTCGAGTCACTTTTACGCGCGCGCGTTATTGCGTCATGATAAAATTAAGTTATTTGAGAATTAAGAGAGCGGCGTTTGTTCTAACGCGAGTATGCAGCGGTTGTGGTTGTACATTTACAAATATCCCGGGGAGTATAAAAGGTGAGAAACAAAGAGAGAGAGAGAGAGAAAGAGAGAGAGAGAGAGAAAGATAGGGTAAGCTTTTGTTTAAGCGGAGGGAGAGAGAAATTCAACTAGTAGCTTTTGCATGGTTAGTGCTGTTTACACGGCCTAATTCAACATACATAAACACATCAAATTTGTACTGCGAATTTCTGGATATACACTGCGCGATGCTTTCGCCTCGAAAGATTCTATATGCTTTGCCCTCGTATTAAGTACAATGGAATGGAATGAATTTTATTGTTCTTTTAACATTTCTCTACAATTGATGAATGGAAAAGAGTGTAATTTAAAAACAGAGAAATCAAGAATATGACTGGGGATTAGAAGGAGAGGTGGGTCGTATAGAAGCTTGTTAACGTCGGGTGAGAAGGACGAACAGCAGCAGTGAAAGCAGCACACACACAGCAGTAGGATGTGACGAAGTTTAAAGGCGGGTCTGTCGTCGAGTCGAGTCAAGCGCGGCTAGCCAAGACGCGCGTTTCTTAGCCCACGCTTTCATGCTTATCGCAAAGCAGTCCTCCACAGCAGTTCGGGTCAGTCTCCCTCTTCCTCTCGCTCAACGTTACGCTCGGAGTTCGTCTCCTACTGCCAACTTACAAAAAAGCTAGAACAATGAAGAGCTGGGAATGCGGGATATGCGGTGAAGAGAGAGAGAGACCAGGCCGCTTGGATGGCCAAGTTCATCGTTTCTGACGAGAAGCCGCAGCGCCTTTTCTCTTCTCTCGCTGATATATTAACTGATGCAGTTAGTTCGTAATTAGTTATTCCCTCGCTCCACTCCACCGACGCTCTTCCAAGCGCCGAACTCCGCACTGGGCGATAATAAAGCACAGTCGAATTAACCAAGAGCGAGAGAGAGAGAGTTACCGCCCACCTCGAATACTATACGCCGGTTCTGCAGGTCGAAATGCTGCAGTGCCTGGCGCTCGGCAGCACTGGCATTCCATTGCACTCGTAGAAGAGAGCCGACTCTGCCAGAGGAGGAGCGCACGGGAGGGCCGAAAGAACGGCTGGTATTTTCATTACTCATTGCTCATCGCCGCTCATTGTTCATCGCGTATTTTACGCCTGCCAAATTTACAACGTCCAAAACGCCGCCTACACGCGCGCGCCCCCGGCTTAATTAACAGGTATTCCTCGGAATTTACCATGCGCCTGCGTCCCGTCGTATCGTGATTAATCGTGTAATCGTTAAGCCCTTTACTTCCTATCTCTCTCTCCCTTCCTCTCTTTCTCTATTTCTCTTCAGCGTTACATATACCTGGATAATATAAACCTGTATACCTAAAGCTCTCCAATAAATAATTGATATATCGGGAAAAAAAGAGGGAAGGGAGGGGAAATATCGCATGGCGAGGATGTTTTATATTTATAGATAAGGTTTTCAGTATTGAACAACGGAATCGAACGTAAACCAGATCCAGGCTTGTACGCGGATAAACCTATACAGGGGAGGCTCTATATAGCTGTGGTGCAATCATCGAGAGAAATCCACAATGTGTGTCGGATGTCCATGGGCATTCCGTGCATGCGCCGCGAATGCCGCGGACGCGCGTCGCATATGTCAGCAGTCGTGGGGATTGCCGGAGGGGCGCGGCGGGAGGTGGATATTCGGAGCGGCCGGCGCGGCAGGGGGAGGAGGAGCGCTCGTTCGAGAGAGCGTCATGCGCGCGCTTAGCCGAGAAACAACGCGTAGTTTTGTATGTCGCGCTCCTCTCGACTTCTCGCTTTTTGCTGCGCGTAATAAGTTCAATCAATTATAACGAGTACTGGAGTGCGCCTGCGCCCTCACCCCCCGTCGGGCCGACGCACACTGCTTTTACCGTACGTATGCCGGGTTCGAAAGTTTCAGGCAAATCAATCGTTTTAATTGCCGCAGTGCACACCTTCCTCCGGATAGCGATCGTCGCTCCTACTTTTTTAACGCCTTTTTTTGTTTTAATTGCTCAGGGGGATGCAGGGTTTGAACTTTGTTCTATTTTGCGGTTAACGCATCGAGTTATCGACTGTATCAATTAGTCGCGAGCAAATTACTCTTTCGAATAATTTTGGATAAAATGTTCGCGATGGCGAGAAAAATGTTAATCGTCAGCATGTGAGGAGTGGAGAGGGGGAGAGTCTACAAATCCGCGGCGCCAGCGTCAAATAACTCAAGCCTGCAGACTGAGACTTTTCAGAAGGCCTGCTTCAGCTGAGAAGCTTCCAGTTTCCACCTGCGTGTGTTATACTTGCTGTGTGAGCGGCGTGTTCGGGAAAAAAAAATTGTAAAACGTTGACAAGCCAGGGTCGTTTCAAGTTTCGATAAGCCGCAAGCTACATCAATTTTTCTCCGTAATACGCAGCGCACAGTTCGCTGTATACACGAGTAACGAGGAATTTTTGCTTTTCACCCCGGCTTGTATACGCTTTGAAGGTCGACTAAGCTCTTATTACCACCTGCAGAAACGTCGAGAGGGTGGCGCGTAGTGCTAAACTCGAATGGGGCATGCGGATAATATTCCAATAACAGTCGCGCCCCAGCAGACTCGGTGTTATTAGTTGCCGCTGTCTCTGGGGGGGTTTTGGTAAATTGTGGCCTCCTTTTTTTCCGAGGCTAATGATCAATTTACTTGCGTGGAGTACAAGGGTACGTGGTTTAACGTGGCGGCGAAGGAGATAAAATTTTGACGACAATCGACTTTATTCAACGTATTCAAATTGATGATGTAGAAAGGGGGAAAATTGTCTTTAGCATTAGCAGCTATGTATAATGTACTCGCAGGTTAGCCGCGTAAAAGAGTAAGTAGGTTAGAGAGAGGACAACATGGTGACATTGCGAGGGTCAACTGAAACGTCGATATGACGAGTAAACTCGCAGTGGCCTGGGCGAACATTAGGCGGACACGTACGTAGCTAGATATACAAACAGACACGCACGGACAGACACAACACAGGTGGGCCAAAACAGTGGCTCTCATAGGCAGGCTCGCCAAGCCTCGCGAAAGGTGATGGCAAGTTTGTCGATACACAATGGTAATTAGTGTGGAATGAACGCGAGCACCAGGCCGAGGTGTATAATAGGAGCAACGACAGTTGGCCACGAGCCTCGCGTTTCCCTCCTCACTCTCTGTGCATGCACATGCGCACACGACTGCTCTCCAGCTGGCGACTCCCAATAACAGGAGCAGCGATGCCAGCTCGTTGTTATTAGCAAAATTGCACGAGCTAATTGACTAATTACTGATTAGCGAAAGGGGAACGAGAGAAGTCTTTGACATATTGATGGATTAGGGTTTTCAAGCTCTACGAATTTAGCCCGTCTCTGTCGCTTACACTCGCGCTGCTGAGTAACGATTATTTTTTTTGGAAAATAACCCCGTGCCTGTGTGTGCATGATGCGTTATCTCGCTCTCTCTCTACACAATCAATTCCAGGGGGTTTCGTGTGACGGTGTCGAATTTTGGATCGCTGGGTACTATTTGATCGATAGAGAAGTTGACGAGCCTCGCGTTAGACCAAAATGACCCTTTTTTGTTGTTTTGTTGCCGTCGTTATTTTTGTGACGTGTAAAATATTTACGCGATAAATACGGAAAATGTTTTTTGACGATTTGTGCGTTGTACGTTAAAGCTTTGTAAGAAAGACGGTTTAATTTACAGCCGCGAGACGGCTGTCGATAAAAGTTATATCTCGGGGTAGATTAATAAAAGCCGGAAAATACATTGACGGCGAGGAGAAAAATATAACGAACAACTTGACAATGAAAAGAAAAAAAAAGAGAAGCAAAGTTAAACCTGTCGTTCGGAGAAAGAAGAGCTTCGTGAGGAAGGAAGAAAGCTTTTGGCGACTAAAATATCCGAAGGGAAGTTTGTCAGAGTACGAAGAGAAAAGCTTAAGTGAAATGTGAAGTACTTAAGTCTCTAAACTTTATTAGAGAATTAAGACATGCCAACTCCCTACAACAATCTCGTATACATTAAAACAAAACTTCGGAATTCACGGTTCCATCGCAAATTTCGTGTGGGGAATATCGTTAATCATTTTCAAATCAACGTATTCATAAATATAATTAAACTTGAAATATGAGAACCTATAACACTTTGCAGAAACATTAAACTCGAAAAATTTGAGAGTAAGAGAAAAAGGGAGTCTAGTCTTGCCGAAAAATCGTTTTCGCAACTTGCGAATCGTTACCTCAAGTCGGTCGGTTAAAACATTTTCGAGATATCTCAAGGCTCTCTCTGGCAATCGAGCTGAGTGCATTTGGGGTATAGCGCGCTTGCCGTTTGCGCAACAGTCCCGCGCAGCGTCGGGGGAATCGCTAAAGTGCTTTTCCTTCTTCGACATTAATCGAGCCCCGGTTAATCCAGCCCCTTATTTATTGTTCTCGCAAGCGAGCGAGGGCTTTTTTTTCTTCTCGCCGGCGGGAAACTTTTTAAACGGCCATAATGAGCCATCAAGCTCTGTAAAGCTCGTTTGCTCTCGACGCCGGCGTCGATAACGATTTTTCACCTCGCCCGCTAAAATCTGGTAATCAACGCGTGCACACGCAATAACGCTCTCTCGCCTTGCACGTTTATTTTTGCGCCAAGCTTTTATGCCCAGACGTGTGTGTGCACGCACGGGCGTAGGTTGCAACTGAAATTTAAAAAGTTTCCACATGAATTCAAAAGGGGTAAAGCTTATAGGATGACGAGGCAAAAAGCTTTTGCGCGTACGGAAAAACACATCAACACGTGTATGTATGCGCACGCGGGTTCGACTGGAATAAACGCTATAGCATTTCTTGCCTCTGTAACTTTAATAACAAACGCAACAGCCAGAGCTAGAGTTTGTAAACCCATATATATGTATACACACGCAGCGTTATTTTTTTTTTGTTTCAGGTCATTCCAGTTTTCGCTGCAGACATCTCTCGCCCAAGCTTGGAAAATCCGAGATGATAAAAAAAATACAACAAAAAACAAAGAGAGAAAAAAAGAGTGGGAGACAGAGTGGGGTAGAGGAAAAAAGAGTGAGCTTTGAGCGTAGCAATCAGGCGGCAATTTTGCCGAGCAAAGAGAAGGGGGCAAAGGAAAGCGCGACTGTCATCGATGACAAGCTTCCTTGTGGCCCGTTTCCGTTTAATCGGAAAGCCGAAGGCAGACGTGTGTCCCGTCTCTCTCCCTCTCGCTCTTTCTCTCTCTCTACGCCAGATTTACATTTTGATAGCGTCCAGAGGTATCTCTCGGGAAACAAGCTTCCCCGGCCCAGATCGGGAGTCGAACTTTCGCTCTACGCTATCATCTTTCCCATTCGCCTTCGCAGTCGAGCAGTATTCTACTCCCTCTCTCTCGTTCTTCTTCTTCTTCTTCTTCACTTTGTACTGCTGCCGCTGCAGCAGTTGCGTTAAAAAGCATTTTCGAAACCAATAAACTTGTCAATTGGCCGGTTGGTAAAATAAAACGAAATGCAATCACTGCCATTGCTTATACTCCAACTTTAAAATCCAATACCGTTATTTTTCTTCTAGATTGGAAAGATACCGATTGGATTGTCGATAAACATGAATTGATGGTCCACTGAATGAGTGCTTAGGATATAATTAATCCTGACATAATATAATTTAATATATTAAAGTTCGATGTTCGACTCGTTCAAAGCTTTTTTTTATACCATGTGCCTGTTAAAGTTTAAATGGCCAGAAAAATAAAACCAACTAATTCGTTATAATTACCGATCTGCCAACAACTCGAAAAGACCACGCACAGATTTATGTATTTAGTTAAATAAAAAAAAAAGATTCCCGCACCGCGAAATTCATTCGGTTTACAGGAAAATAAATAAAGTTGCTTACATACGAGTGTGCATACAATCGTAAGAGGTCGAAAGAGAGAGAGAGTTTTAAGTGTGCGCACCGGCGCTCCGCAGGAAGCTCGAGCTTGCAGCCGCCACATCGCTCGAGACAGAGAGAGGGAGTAGAGGAAATTGTTCCTCGAAAAAGTTTTAACGAGGCGGACCGGCCTGGCGGCACATCCTACCGGGGCACGTATAAAACGCAAGACCGCAAGCGTTCCATCCTCTCTTTCTCTCTCTTTCCCACATTCTGAGCCCTCTTACAGACGAGACTACAGACTTGGCTTGGGTTCGGCTTGAGCAGGTGAAGAGCCGGGGCCGACGAGCTGGACGAGATTCGAGGATATTCGCGTTCAAACCTCTTTGCTGCTACTTTCGCACTTTTCTCGTTTCACGCTTGAATTTTCGCCGAGTCAGGAGATGAAAAAATGAGGGGAGGAGGTGAGGGCGGCTCGTCCACCAGCCAGCGGGAGAAACGCGTCGCGGAAAGTCTCGCCCGCGCTTCTTCTCGGCTACCCCACCTCCTACTCCCCCTTATTTCCCCCAGTCCCATTGGTGAAGTAAACAAAGAGTATGAAAGAATCGCATTTGCAAGCTTTTCTCCTTCCGAGCGCGAAAGCGCGCGCTTCCCTCTTCCTTCTTTCCTCCCTCATTTTTTACTATTTCCTTCCGTCTTTCATTTTCTCTCTCTACTAAGCATAACGCATACACTTTCTCCAAAAACTGCTCGTTTTCATATTTTGATATATTAAAAAGCGTCGCCTTAAATTTTCGTAAATATAAAAAAAAAAAACGAAAAAGTTTTTTTCCTGGTTTCTAAACCGACACGTTTATTATCGATCCTCTTACGTTTGTAAGCAATAACAAATATCAGTATAGCTCCTAGGACCACGTGTACAAGGCGCATAGGTAGCTTATAACCCAATACTTGTGTATCGGTTTAGCTTAAGCTTGGCTTAGATTACGCTATTGCCGTAGCCGCTGCAGAATCCGAAATGCTCAGCTGCAACCGAGCAGCGATGTCGTACAGCCAAGCGAGCAGTTTCAGCTCGTGTGAGAGGATGATCGTGTGGTAGCGCAACTCTCTCTCTCTCCGTCTCTGTTTCTGTATATAGTCTCTCTGTGCGTGAAATCGCTCAGCGCGCTTGACGTTTCGTTCGCGGCGAGCCGCCAGAGCAGCGTCCGCCTGGGCTGACGTCGGCACATATGCGGGTACACCGTCCACGCTCGTGCGATAACTGATTACCGAAGCGTTGAGTGATGATATTGAAAACGTTGTCGTTCGATTTACGCATGGCTGCGCCTGATGACGCCCCCTTCCAGCCCCGCTACTCTCTTTCTCTTTCTCTCTCTTTCAAAAGAGAAAGGCTGTCAGTCGATCGCCCAGAAAACTCGGCTCAACCCCCACCTCTCCCCCATCGCTCGTATTAATTTCATTTTCTCCCTTCCATCTCGTCTTATCAGCGCACCGAATATAACTTTTCCGCAGCCATTCTCCGCCGCCCCTCTGTGCTCTCGTCAATTTGCAGCAGCTGTTTTTGAGTTATTTATTTGTTTACCGGGCCGTGAACCGGCCAAGAGTTTATTTGTGTGCAGCGCAAGCTTGAACTTTTAGCCGGGACGTATAATAACGCTGGGCGAGTGCACGGAGATAGCCCCCCGATGACACGAGCTTGTCGGCGCGAGACTGCTTGTAAGACTCGGGGCGGCGCGGGGGAGTTTAAGCTTTGAGACAAGAAAGATACGGAATTAGAGCTGGCTCAGTTGAGAGAGGAAGAGAGCGCGAGAGGGGACTCGTGTCTCGTGCATTGAAATACACGTCAAGACGTCAGTTGCTGGCTGCAGGTTTCGCCGTCGTCGCTCAGCTCTTCCTCTAGCGGAGCCGCATGGCCGACTACCTTACAACTCGGGCTTATAACCCAGCCAAGAACTGAGACTTGCCTGTGAAACCTTGTTAATCGCAGCTCTTGCTTATTTAGCGCCGAAACGCTTGACGAATTCAATGTATACTCGTATAATTTTATAATGTAATCAAGTAGAATTCGTAGAGAAAAATTATTTTAAAAAAAGCAGACACCCGCATAAAAATCTCATGCATAGTAATTTCGGTGGTGGGCGAACGTATGCGAAAATGAGGCGAGATATATGCAAGTGCGTCAATTGTAAAACAATGAAATAGTTAGGTAAAGACGACTGTCGGGGCTTGCAAATGCAGAGGGAAAGACGCGAGAGCGAGGGAGGCTGGTTGGAGCGTTAGCAGAGCGAATGGTGCGGCAAGCGGTGCCAACTTTCCGCACTAACTTGTCGCCGTTCGCTGTCCCCCGTTGAGAGTTAACTAGCAAACTTCATAGCAATTTCGCTTGGCCTCACCCCGTTCCGTCCGTTTCTCGCGATTTCTCCACGACCGACTCTGTCTGTCTCTTTCTCTCTCACTTGGCAGGAGCGCGCGTACGACTTGTGCGAGAGACCGAGACAATTTTGGTCCTGCTCTCGGATCGCGGAGTCTGTACTTGCGGCTTGAGCTTAGCAATTTTTATCACCGGCTTATACTTCTCAGACTAAATAAGGCGTTTGAATATACTAACGCCTATATTTTGCTTATTTTTTTTTTTGGACTCCCATTTATCGCTGCTCGCTTTCGATGACAATAATTTACGATTTCAAATTCGCTAATGGACGGATGCGATAGCGAAAAAGCAAAACACGGTCAATGTTGCGTCTAACGAATGCTAAAACGAATTATGACAATATGCCGATGTACACGGTAATAAGACGCGTCCAAGTTTAATGACGAGCTGGGATAGCGTCAAAGGCATTAATGGCCGTGTGTACACGTCTATCGATATAATACCCATTAGGCTCTAATGAGATAATCCCCAATTCATCCGCATATTAATTTGTACAATATAATCTTAGCTTGATTGATAGCTATGTAATCGCCTGTGAAAACAATAGAATATAATTCGATTTTAATCCCCCGTAGTCTGAAAAAGAATAGCCGAGCAGCAGCCCACCCGATATACAGTTCATCTACACATAAGCTCCGAAAAACCTCGACGTAACCCATAAGACGTATAAGAGAATCGTGGAAAATTGAGTAAACGCGATAATAATGGAAGAGCGCGCGGGTCAGTGCGCCTGCATAGCGGAAACGTAAGAAGCTTCTAATAATTTCAAAGCCCAGGGTTCATGCAGGGTTCACTCTCTCTCTCACTCTCGGCTGCTGGTGGGCGCTTGCCTTCCGAAATACGAAACTTATCGCGTTACACGCATCAGTTAATTTCCAAATTGCATATCGCGCTCGCTGGTCGGTGCGCTAATGGGGGAGAATGGGTGGGGGGGCGTGTAGTTGTAGTGGAAGGAGTACAACACACATATACACGCGCAGTCGCGAGAAGTCCCCGAGACGAAAGAGATAGATCGCGTATGCCAATAGCTCCACCGCTACGATAATCTACCCGGCCATACAATCCGCCCATGCAGATAAGCTGAGAGAGAGACAGGGAGCCCCCAGTGCGTGCAGCGTGTCCGGCATGTAAGCGAGAGGATGAATGCACACGCCCCCTCCCCATTCCACTCGGTATTCTCACTGTTCTCGACACTACTCCCTCGTTTCCCTTAGAAGCGTACTATTTTATTTAGCTCTAACCCCTCTGCTTTTGATCTAACTCTTTCCAAGGGTACATATGTCGGTACGATTGGTGCGCTTATCTCTGTCGTTCTGTCCTTATCTTTGCTCGACGCGTTGACCATCTGGAAAATTTGCTATCAACGCGTGCACGAGTCGTTGCGTTGCTTTTCGATTTTTTTTTTTTGGGTGTTTTGATATATCTCTGATTGTGTCGAGTAATATAATTACGTCTATTATTTATTAATTTCCATTGATTAATCAATACCAACATCGGGGATAAATAATACATTGAACTGCTGAAACACTGAGTTCATTAAAATTAATGTGCTCTGTTTAAATAGTCAATTTAATAAATCGTCTATCATTTTAATTTCACGACCACGTGCATCTAATAAAGCGCAAAAAATTATTGTTAACAATGTTTTTAATTTTAAACGATCATTAAAACCTTAAGTTGTTATAATTTTCATGGACTACAACTTGGTAGAAAAAAAATTATTCTCATTTGGAATTACGGATAGAACCAACTAAATTTTACTCGCCACGCACAGCCATTAAGGCTAATGACTAAAAATTAAATTTGGAACAGCAGGGGCCGAAAAAAAATAAAAACCACAAGTATATAACTCGCCCAACAAAGAGAATAGAAAAATTGAAAGTATAAAAATAAAAAGGGAGTATTTTCAGTTTAGCCGTAGTACAGTCTTTAAGCAGCTTACCCGGGAAAGTAAAAAATTAAAAAATTTACATCGGATCGAGAGCTGATGGGGAGGGCAGAGGGGGGTTAGCATCAAGAGGAAAAGTTTGCCGCGAGCGAGGGAGGGAACGACTAGTTAGAGAGCGACTGTGGTGGAAGGAGGAGCGAAAAAGACGGCGAGAGAGAGAAAGTGAATGAGAGAGGGGGATAGGGGTGTAGGCGAGAGACTATATCGCCGGGCCATTAGCCAGCTATCGAAGAGGGCTCAAAAGGCGCGCGCCGTTAATGATGCGAGGCGCTCATTATTATTTCAGTTGGGGGCTAGGCTGTGCGCGCGCGTACGCGCGGGACAAAGTTAGCCGCGCTCGCCGGGAGAAACGTAGTAGCGAAACGCGGAAGGGGCGCGTGACGGCTGGAGAGAGAGAGAGAGAGATGGAGAGACACGCTCGAAGCGCTATGCTACTGCTTCCACCTCGCAAAAGTCTACTACCTCGAGCATTCGAGGCTTTAGCGTATATACATCTTCTATCGATCCCTCTCTTGGCGTTTCTCGCTCCTCCAGCCCCGGCATCGCGTAATAACCTTCGTTATTCGTTAAGCGGGCGGCGTAAAACCAAAAGCTTCCTTCACTTTCCCTCTCACCTCTCTCTCTTTCTCGAAGCGCCGGCGCCCGCATACACCGCCGCTCCTTTTTCATCTTCTCCATACGACGATCGTCTCCTTAACACGATCTTCACTCTCCCTCTGCAGTCGGGCTCCTTTTTCTTTTCAAGAGCCCAAAGCTCTCTACCCCTACCTATTATTCTCATTCTTTTATTCTTCTGATCTTTCTCTCTTCACTTTCGCCCCCTTTTCATCTTCACTTCACTTTTTTGACTTTCGTTTTCTTATTTACTTTCGCCCGCGTTCCGCGACTGACTCGAGAATGTAAGAAGAGAACGAGCTCGAGCTGCATTGCATTAGCTGTCGTTCAAATAACAAGTTTGCCCTTAAGTAAGGTACTTATATAACCCTAACTTTTCTCTCTCCTCTCCTCACTCCATTCGAGTATACAACATCAGTGAGAGAAACGCTTGGTAAACGGTCCGACTGGCTTCTCTTCAGCGATTTATTCGTTGATATTTA
The DNA here is from genome assembly GCA_030522585.1 of Anagyrus pseudococci. Lineage (NCBI taxonomy): Eukaryota > Metazoa > Arthropoda > Insecta > Hymenoptera > Encyrtidae > Anagyrus > Anagyrus pseudococci. The sequence goes on along the minus strand of JAPYYQ010000623.1, from coordinate 34,237 downwards.
TTCGCTGGGAGTATTGGACGTGGAAAACAGCGAGAGAGAGAGAAAGATCGTGAGTACGAGTCGCACCTGCAGTAGCAGTAGCATAGAGGAAGAAGAGTAGACGGGAGAGTAGGCGCGACAGAGCAGTGGTGGAGAGGGTAAGTGAGGTAGGGCGGGGGCGGTAGAAGAGAGTGAGAGAGAGTAAGCGCGCCGAAAGCTCGGTAGGGCAGAGTAGAGAGGGAACGGGCGCTCTCTCGCGCAAATAAACTTGGCCCGAAGTTTACAACTGCGCGATTGCGTAATAATATACAATGCGAGCGGAGCAGTTTAACCGGTGTACCGGCGCCGCGGAGCTCTGGCCGTCCTTTAACCGGGAGGGCCAAAAAGGGTGTGCAGCCGGGGGGGAAGGGGAGAAATTCTCTGGCGGCTGCTGCTGCCTGGACTGGAGCTTTCACGCCGTTGCAGCTTAGCAGAGAGGAGGAGGCGCCGGGAGGAAGCGAGAAAGCGCGACCGGGGCGCACAAAAAGAGGGAGAGAGGAGAGACCGTGGAACGAGGATGCTCAATGGAAATGGCTCGGCATTATGCGCGGCTCATCTGAATAACGTCTCCAAAACTCAAATGAAAAGCTTTTACAGGAAAAGAGAGCTCGGCCTCGACTGACGACTCTGTCACTATGATGGAGGAGTTGATGACGACGATGTGGCTCTGTGTATGAACTGTAGCCGACAGTCCCAGAGCTGTTCTACGCTTAATTTCGCAAAAATTTTCCTACTCGCAAACAATTGCTTTTTTTCTTGGCCTTTTTTAAATTTCCGACTTCCTCTTCGCGAGTAACGAATTTTTGTTTGCTTTATGCCTGTTCGTAAATGAGAACGAATATTCGGTAATTTTATACAGAATATTAAACCCAAAAAGTTTAATAATGAAAATAGCTTGACCTCCAAATCCACCATAATACTGACAAAAGTTCCTTCTCATTTCGCCGATTAACAGTAAATTAATGTACTCGTTGTGCCCCAAACTTCATCGAGAGGTATATTGTATTTTGTGAAATAAATTTCAAACTTTGCTTTTATGTTTATCATTGAGATATGAAAATTTTAAAAAAAAGGGGGAATATCGATGGGGCTGCCCAAATCACTGTTCACAAATCTGCAAAGTTGCTCAAAGTAAATGCAAGTTGCACATACGCTTGCTTACACTCTCTCTGCCTCCCCTTGCAAAATGTTCAGAAATAGCTTCTGAAAACTTGGAGAAGTCGAGTAAAGAAAAAAGTTTCTCCAGCGCCAATGGCATTGAATGTTGTGAATATTATAGAACTAAGACGTTTTAAAAATTCGCGAAAAAATGTACGCACCGTTATTTTCAGAAAATTTTCGCGAATATTGTGAAGTTAGGAGGAGAGAAAAAAAATATTACGAGTATGGAATATTGCTCGGCAAAAGCGAAGTGTACAGTTCGAAGTGAAGTTTTTTATCGGGAAGGGGTCTTAGAAGAAGGGGATAATGGGGGGTTAATTGATTTGAATCGGCAGACCTTTCCATTAGCGTAGTTATTCAAAGCTGCAAATGTACTTTAGGCTAGTCTGCAAGTTGCAGCCGGCAGGCAGGGATTACGCGCGTATAGAGTGCTGTAGCGGCGAAGAGGAATAACATGTGTTCGGCTTGTATCGCTTCTCTACAGCAACTCCGGCTGCTGCTGCTGCTACTACTACACCTACCACTACCACCACCACTACTAGCACTGGAGTTAGCGAGTGCCGGTTAAGGCTTCCGGTTCATATGCGAGCGTCTGCAGAGAGCGACCGTCCTTCCCCCCTTACACTCCCACCACCCTTTTTCCTTCGTTCCTCTCTGTCTCTCTATTTCCTACCTGTACGTAAATATTTCATGCAGCTGCGCAAGAGATTAAGCACGACTTAAGCGGATTAAGAGAAAAGCGGCCCACGAGTGCAAGCTCGCAGGCAGCCAAGTGCGCGAAGAGAGAGCCGCGCGACTGCTCCCACCAATCCTTACCTTCCTCCTTCTCCTACTATGCTCATCTCACCCTCTCTCTCTCTCTCTCTCTTCTCCGGTCTTCTCTTCGAAAGCCTACACATCGCATCGATATTTTAACTCTTCTCCGCCATTGCTGCTCGAGCTTAACTTTTCAAATTACGTATTACTTGGGGAAAAAGAAAAGTTACATTTGACTTTCTGCTGATTCTCTTTTTATCGAAGATTTCATCTCCGCTTCGCCAGCGGCAAATGGGGGGCGAGGGTAAGAGAGCTTAAGAAACAATTAGCGAACCTCAATTATTTAAGTTCAACAGGCAAAGGCGACGCGTATAGAAAAGAAAATTAACGCCGGTCGCTCGTTTTCTTTCTTCTTTTTTTTTCATTTCACATTTCATTAAGCAATTATCTTCGTATCGCTCAAATTTATGTAAGATGATAATTTGCAAGGGATTATTATTGAAATCGAAGAAAAGTTTTACGAAGCTGCGTATAAATAAATTTTATGGTTCAGTAGCTTACGAAGAGACAGGGAGAAATTAAGCGAGAACGGGGGAAGGGGAGGGTAAATCGTAGACACGAAACGTCTGAGAAGAGACAATCCGAAACTTGCTAATGAGAACACATCAAGTTAATATGGACGGCTTTATTATCAGCGTCCGGAAGACTTCACGAATGGCCTGTCCCGCTCTCCCTCTCTCTCTTTCTCTCTCAGTTTATTTAGCATTCGCAATCAGCGTGGTAGGTATACCACATATCAAGGCTTAGACGGCGAAAAGTCGCGCTTGGCTCTTCCAGCATAAATATATTTACCTGTTCGGCTAGCCCGAGAGAGAGGGATGGGTATAGATAGTTGGAAGTTGCAGTCTAATAAGAGGAAGCGAGAGGTAAAGGGAGAGAGATAGGCACAGAGAGAAATCGACCCTTCGCCTAAGGCAGCCAATAGGAAAAGGGCTTGCTCGTCCACGTGCCTATTTGAGGAGCAAGAGAGAGAGAGAGGTTCGAAGGGTAGTGGCAGTAGTCGAGTCGTGCATGCAGAGAGCGGAAATGTCACGAGGCGTGCTGGATGGTTTCCGCGTGATCCGGGGCCCCGGACTGTCGTGCGGCACGATAACCAGCAGACACAAACGCACGTACACACGTGCACACACGTACCTCGACCGCCGCCCTCGACAGTAGGGAGAATCTAGAGACGCCAAAGGCTACATATTGGGAGCGAGCTGCAGTCCTTATCGACTGGCCGATAAAACTCCCCCGTCCCCTCTCCAGCTCTACCTTCTTGTCCACCGACACAGGAGGTAGCGTGTAAGTTGCTATACCTATGGACACTCCGACATCGCTGTAGTCAGAATGTTCATGCGTCGCCCAATTATTTTGCTTCTTCTTCCCTTGGCCCTGGCTTAACTGGCTAAGCCTTAACGGCGCTGTTAGTGGCAGGTATAGGCCCGAGGGCCCATCACGCACTACCTCTCTGTACACCAGCTACATGTACCCGCTGTGTATACAGGTTGCGTAACTCTACTCCCTCCCGCGCGCGGCCTTCGAGGGAAAATTTCATTGAGACGAGAGATGCTCGCTCTGGCTCTCTCTCTTGTATTTATACGCACAGCGTAAAATGAGCGCTCCGGAACACAAAGCCCGTATGGCTGTAAGAGAGAGAAGCTAGGGGGGTGAGGAAGTCGTGGGGTGAGTAGTAGGAGGAGGCGGCCAGCGACGTCGCCGACGGAGCGCGAGTACTTAGGGGTGAAAATAAACGAGGCTCTGGAGTAAAATAAGCGGCAGCGCCGCAAATCCCCCTGTTATACGCAGGGCACGAGGGAAACGCGCCGAGTAGAGAGAGGGGAGATCTGCTGCTACGGAGGGACGCCGGCGCCTTAGCGCTAGAGTCGCGCGCGAGCACGTGTCGTTATCCCTTGTTAGTCATAACGAGCCCGGAGCCTCAGTTGCGCCACCCACACCACAGGACAGCGAGAGCACACGCTGGACCACTTCCGCAGCTCCCCACCTCCATACCTCCTGTGTGCGATGATGGCGCTCTGCATCTACGCCTCGACTGCTAAGCAATTTCGTTACACATTTATGAATCAGCTGTGCAGCTGGGCGCCCCCCACCCCTGCTCGTCCCACTTATGCCGCAGTCAACCCCTTCGCTCTCTCCCGAGGGAGAGAGAGACGCTCCTTAAGATTTCGCGAATTGTCACTTTTGTATTCTGACGTTCTAGCACCCTTTTGCTCTCTCGCTCTCTGCTCTCACCTCCCGGTTCAACCCCACTTGTAACGATGGCTTTCTGATGGGCTAATTATCACTCGTGCACGTGCTGCCAGTTAATAAAGCGGAAAATGTCTAGCACAATACCCTACGGGCAATAAGTTATTAATTCTCGAATTATTACAGCTGAAAATCATTTTGTCCAGAAAACTCTTGTCTGTAATCAACACAAATGAAAAGTCTTTCAACTTTTCGTGTGTGTTGCCGGCGGGGTAATTACGACCGAGTCAATGAGTCAGTTCGTCAGTCAAAAGCGAGAGACCCCGTCATAGGTTAGCTGAAGTTGGGTAATAAGCGTGAAGTAATGGAGAACATGTGGGGGCGAGATGGAGAGGCAGCACGAGAGAGCTATACGACACGCATTGGTCGGTCGCGAGAGCAGTTGAGGCTTAAGCTCAGGAAGTAGCTGCGGGGGGAGTCTGGCTGTACAAGCCGAGGGAGAGACCGGATGATTATAGTTTGGCGCCCGAGACCCGGCGAAGAGTGGGCCCATGCTCGCACCGCGCGAGCGCCAGAAGTGAAAAGCTAATTAAGCAATTTACGAGCCGGCTGGCCCTCTATCCCCTGCCAGCGGCGGCGCTGCTACCACCGCCTTTTCCGCCAATCTAAACAAGCTCTAAACTAGGTTTTTGCGAGTTAACAGCAAAGCTGAGAGTTTACACTCGAGGGCTACTATTAAACTCTAGTTTGCCGTCCGCCCGGAAAATCATCCACTCCTTCAGCCTCCCCTCTTTCACACACAGCGAGATTTCAAACTACATTACAAACGAGACTTTAGTGATTTCGCGAAGGCGCCCCCAGCCCTCCTCAACCCAATCTCTCACCCTACCTGCTCAGCCAGTCGGGGATCAATCGGCAGCACCTATTCCCGCGGCTGTGACTTTCGCGCTATTTAATTGCTCAAAGCACTGGCAGGCGGTAGCTGTACGGTCGGCAATATGGCCGCCACCGCCGGCGACTACTACCACATCGGCTCTCTCTCCCTTTCCCCCCTGTCTCGCTCGCTCCCTCTGCTCTGTTAAATTGTATTAAAGCTGCCTGAATTCCGCACAGCGCGCAAATTGCTTATTTTCGCAAAGTTTGTGCGCACCTTTAAAATGCCCGAGCTCGCTATTGTTGGCTCCTCGGCAGCTCTCTCTCTGCGCGCTTGCAATGGCTGCCAATTAAGTCCCGAGGTACGCTTTTTTTTACTTCTCCTCTTTCTTTTTCCTTCTTGGTACGTTAATGTATTTCATTGGCGATTTTCAATTTTCTACCAAAAGCAAGAGGCATTTGCTTTTTCCCCTGAATTTCTTCTGAATGTGCTTTTCTTTTACAGGAAAAAAATTATTCTCTTGAAATGTATTTCACATTTTAACAGTAATTGCAATTATAATTGCTCGTGTAATCGCAAGCCTGTACTAATTGATTTCTGAATACAATCGTGAAAAAGGGGGCACAAAAAAAATAGAGAAATTGAAAAGTTAAGTTTTGCACAGATAGCAAGGGCAGATGTAAAAAAGAAATGAATGAGCGAGGTGTACAAAGCTTTAAAAGTTGAAATTCAAAAGCTCGGAAAGAAAGGAGAAAAACGTACGCAAGAAAGTGAGAACAAACGATGAAAAGCGGAAAACGGTTTGACACAAAGCATTAGATAATTGATTAAGTTTATCAGCTCTACGAGCCAAAAATCATCATAATTTTAACGACGTTCTCATCAAGCGGTTAAGTCTAACCGAGCTTTTTACAGGCTCACTTCTTCATAAAACGAATGAAAAAAAGCACAAGTACATATTAAAATAATGAAAGAGAATCAAGTTCAGAAGTGGAGAGGGAAAACAGGGTTGAGAATGTGGTCAGGCAGCTAAGCGTGAGATAATGCGAGACTCGCAAGCCTGGATTCTCGAGAGAGATGCGCTATCCTACGAGCGCTTATCCTCTGTACTCCAAGTTCGCGTAGATACGGCTAGTCTCTCTCTCTCTCTCTCTCTCTCTCTCTCTCTCTCTTGGCGAGAAGGAAAAAGAGAAGCATGAAAAATAAAGAGGGGGAGAGGGAAAAGAAAAGAGATGCGCTCGCGGTCGTAAACAGCTTTTGACGCGTTGGCACGCTTTCGCACTTGCCCCCCCCCGCGTTGTTTTTCTCAAGCGCGACTACTCTCTTTGAGAGTAGCCGGCCTCCTCCTCCTCCTCGTTTTTCATTATGCGCGCCATTTCATTTCCATGCTTTGTGTGTATTTAACTGTTTGCCGGGTTACCCCGTTTAGAAGTCTCTTTCCGCTCTCCTCTTCATTTTTCCGCGCATTGATTTGCGGCGCTAGCGTTAAACTTTCGAGCCCCCCCCCCCCCGCCCCCAACCCCCGCGCGAGGAAAACTATTTTCAACGCTTTACACTTTACTGCCTTACTTTTGCGTCGCGAGAGAATGCAAACGACACTTTGCTTCAATCGCACTTATAACCTCGGTTGGTATGTGTGTGTGTATGTCGTCTGGGCTCGTAAAACATACAACTGCTCTAAATAAGATTTCAAACTTTTTGTTTCTGTATAATAAAACACCTAACCTATATGTCTTTAGTCTTTTCTTTTGCATACGGATTTCTTACGCCTAGCAAGCGTGACAAATTAATTTATCATGCTCGCGACCGCATCGTTGATTTGCTGGTAGTTGGAGGGGTAAGAAATAGATAATTGAGCATAAATAATAAAAAGAAGAGAAAAATAGGTGACGAAATAATTGGAGACAGACCGGTGACCTCAAGTGTGCAGCAGAGCAGCAGCAGAGTTGTCAAGCCAGCGAGGCGAAGAACGAGAGCGCGTACTCTTCGTATATATAGGAACCACGTGTTACAGATCCGGAGTTTTGTTCGCCAGCTATGCAAACACTTACGCACACACGCGCGCGCGCGTATCAAAGAGCGTCAGCTCTCTTTTATTCGTTCTTCCATCGATCATTAAACATTTATGCCGTTTGCACAGCGAGTCAGAGTCAAAGAAGAAATTTAACGTCCCGACAATGATTTCCCGGCATTTTCCCTAACACGCACACGCCCACACCGATGAAACCCAAGCTCAGAACTAGCATTATTATTATTTGTACGTGCAATTAAAATTCTTGGTTTATTTTTATCGTTTCTTTGGCACTGGCCTCATACACCGCCACAGCTGGATTGATCGGCCAGGTGTCTGTTCTCTGTTGACAAGGAGAGAGAGAGGGGGAGAGAGCCCGAGTAATGTGTATACCCGGGCAAGCAGTTAAAGCGAAGGAGGACAGAGGAATGCGTTTCGGTATAGTATACGCCGTGGCCGCCGAAGTGGATTCACCATTCGATTCGCGTCAAGCTTAATTATCGTTTCTATAGGGCAGCATTATCGGGCTCGCGTCATCAATCTGTTGGAGTAGCCCGCCGCTCTCGCGATGCTCTAAGTGCAACTCGAGGGTAAACAGTATAACCGGCAGTGTACAGCCCCGCACGCGGCGGAGATGCTTGTTGCGTATAGAGAGAGAGAGAGAGAGGCTTGCAGACGATATGGGCGCGCTCGCGGACAAGAGCGAAACGCTCTCGAGACGGTGAGAAGCGAAGAGGAGAGAGAGAGAGCAGCCAGAGGCGAGTTTCCCCGAAATTGACGGAAACAATCGCGAAATGCGTTGTGTTCGACTTACGTAACCAGCGCAGGTAGGCGGCTCTCTCTCTCTCGTGCACGAACGTCGCGGGAGGATTGTTGAACGGTCACGCGCCATGCAGATTTGCATCTTTATAATCCAAGCTGTATCATGCCGTCAATGAGAGGATGATCGAGTGGCTCGTCGGTCGAATGTACTGTTCGCTGCACTTTGTAACTGACCTCTCCCTATCGAGCAATTTTTCTTACGATCTTTCGAACGTCTCGTTCGACCATTTGTTTGCTTGGCTCGTTACACATGCTTGTTTACAAAGAGAGCAAGAGACTGCCTCTCGTTTGTTGATCAGCAACAGCATGGGGGGGGGGGAGGATCCGGTTTGTTACGTATATCTCGAGGAGAGAATAGAGGAGCGGCGGCGTGTATCGAAGATGCATCGCGGAGGAGCCAAGGAGCGCTGTTTGGCATTAAGTGCCGCCGCCAGAATCAATAAATAAGGATCGATGCAACGGCTCGATGGACATGAGTCTGCCTCCCCCCCCGCGGCCAGCAACGTGGCCTCGGCCCCCTTTGTGTCCACAGCACCGCCACGAGCAAGTAACTCCAGAGAGAGAGAGAAGGAAAGAGCGAGAGGGAGCTTACTCAACCTATATAGCATGTACGATTGACGAATCGATGTCTGCTTCCCGCCCACCGTCTCCCTCGATTCTCCGCGATCTAACGAGGCCATTCGATAATTGGCAGCCGCGGAGTACAGGGGGGGAGAGAGAGGCCGGGCATCTAGGGGGTGGCGGGCGACACCGAGGAGTCGAGGGAAAGGACAGGGGGAGGTTGTTACGCTGTTCGTACCTACCGCGCTATCATGGTCCAGTCGGTGAGTGCTGCGCCGGGCAAATCCGGATATACGTGGGTTATTAGCCTGCGCCGGGAGCAGCCTGCCAATCGCCGAAGCTGTGCACACAGTCCCTCCGCCGATGTGCAGTCGAACGCCGGTCCTCCTTCGAATTAGCCTCGCTACTGGAGCCGACACTGGGGACGACACAGGCTGGGCTTGCACTTTGTCCTCGCGCTGGTGCAGCGGTAGGCCGCAGCTGGCATCACCACCGAACTGGGCCTCGAAGGAGAGCCCCCGGCCGCGGCCGGCCACGGAGCCTCGGGCCGCTGCTATCGGCCGAACGTGCGCGGGGAGCCGCGTGTGTATACGCGAGACTCGACAACAGCCGATAATTGTACTACGCGCAGCAGCCGCGGTTGTAGTAGTACCGAGCACGTGCCTCTCTCTTATTCTCCTCCTCCTCTCTTTATCCTTTTCCAGCACTGTTTTCCCTCTCCAGAACTACAGTGTCTCTCTCTCTCTCTATCTCAATGAAACTCTCTACCCCGGCGCCCGCGCGCGGGACGCTGGCACGCGACTTCGCGACGGCTTGTCGTCGACTGGCGTCGGTGTCGGGGAACCGCGAGCGCGATCCTCTCCTCGGCTGCTTTTGCTGCTGCTGCTGCGCGGCCTGTAGCTCGCCGCCTGATCGACGATATACCGCTGCTCGCCCGCGCAGAGCAGCTCGGGCTCGCTCTCCTCGGGGAGCTGCGCGAGCGCGCGCCCGACGTCGAGAACCCCCCACCACCAGGCAGCAGCAGCAGCGCACCACCGACACCGGCTCGAGCCGCTGCCGCCACCGTCAACGCCGACGACGCACAGCCAGTGCGCACACCGGCCTGGCTCGCTTGCGGGGTCGCAAAGCTCTCTCGCTCCCGCCGAGGCCTAACACCCCCTCTTCCCTCCCTCTGCCGTCGCCCGTCGGTTATATGTGTGACTCGAAAAGCTTAAACTGGCCTCTGCAGCTGCGGCTCTCTCTCTCTCTCTCTCTCTCTCTCTCTCTCTGGCTCCTGCAAGTTCAAATACAGTGTTAGACACGCTTAATTCGCTCCAACTAATGTTTACACTTCGGACACGCGAAATTAGTGTGTACGTGGCTGGGACTCTTAACCGAGCTAATTACTAAATGAAACTCTCTCTCTCTCGCGGTGCAGGTCTTCCGAGCGAGCCAACGAAATAAGACGATGCCAGTTATCTGTAGTCTGTAACTAATTTGTTGGCTTAAAACTCGATACGATATGGCTTTACGTCGCGTATAAATAAGGCTCTTATGTTTGACTTTATGAAATATGTGCTTTTGTTTTGGTTTCGCGCGGCAAGCCGACGTGGCGAAATACTTGGATGCGAATTTTCAAATTTTATTTACGAGTCGATAATACGTCGTAATTGAATGTTGCAATTTTAATGAGTCACTTGGATTTTTATTTAATTGTCTCGTGTATTCGATGGCTTTAAAGTGTGAAGCATAGCTAGCCCAAAACAGCAAAGGTGATTTTATGGTCATCCCTCACGCTTGTCTTTGTGAAAAATGCTAAAGTTGAATTTCCTATAGTATTTTCGAATTTTTAATCTCCTAATGCACACACTGCTTTTTATAATCCGTGTAATTTTCTTCTGATAATTTAAATTCGTAATATTCCGTTGAAATTATAATTTCTTGGCTTTTACTAAACTTGGTTAAAAAAATTTCTCGAGTAATTATTCACATGAAAATTAAGAGACGGATTCGAGATTTTTATTAATATTTCTCGGGCAACTGCGAAGAGTAGCGACTTACATTATTATTTAACCTCCGGCACATACGCCAAGGCTAAAATTTGCAACAAGTTCAAATTTGCCCGAAAAAAAATTGTACTTTCGCAATCATTTCCAAATTTAATATTTCAGTCGGCCAAAACCCTTCATTGATGAAAAAAGAAGCAATAAAAACACACCGACGCAACATTCGACTACAACATTCTATATATCGCGATTTAAAAGATTCATTTATCGCGACAAAAATAGTTATAATATCGACGAGAAAATGGAAAAGGGCGCGAATAGCAAAAACAGCGGGCAGGCAGGCAGGGAGGGGGTGGGAGGAGAGCATCAGCTTGGCTTCGTCTCCCAGGACGACAGAATCCAGCTCTCGGTCGTTTTAGCAAAATCAATTTCGCTGCGGCAGCGCGTATCTGTCCTCGAGGTAGTCGCGATGCTGCCAGTGCAACTTCCGCTCTGTCATTGGCTGCTGCCTCTTAATATTCATAACGTCTCGTCTAGCTGAGAGGGGGGGGGCGGAGGACTCGAGAGCTGAGAGGAGAGAGATAGGAAGGGCTATGTAGCTAGTCGCTGCTGCGACTGGGCTCTAGAACGCATTTTAATAACCGCTTCCGCCGTTCGGCCACTTCTTGCTCGCGCTTTTTTTTTGCCTCGCCGTTTTTGTTGCGCAGCAGAGTGCGAGGGAGAAAGAGAGAGAGAGAGAGAGAGAGAGAGAGAGAGAGAGAGAGAGAGAGAGAGAGAGCTTTCGTGCTTCGAGGCTTGGGGAGCATCAGCAAGCTTCTACTCGATCTCTTGCCTATTTCAATAACGCTTGTTCTTCGCGTTTGCTGAAAACTAACCGTTATTAGGGAAGAAATTTTAAAGTTTTAAAAATTAATTTGTATCACGATATTACGAGCAGTGTGAATCGTGAATTATCCCAAGAGTAAAATCGTGGGAGTTTAATAAAAAAAATATTGAAAATTGAAGGAAACAAAGTAAAAGTCGATAAGAAGGTTATTCGTGTAACGGGCGATGTATAGTCACAATTCGTCATTTGTACTGCAGAGAGTGTCGGGTGTAATTAAAAAAGCTCGGAGCAAAAGCGCGCGCCGATATTGATAATGCCGATAATAATAAATGTCCGGATGGTCAGGCCCGGATAAAGTAACTCCTCCTTGGCGTTATTAAAACTATTTATAATCACAGGCACCCCCTCCCCCCCCCCGCCCCGCCCGCACTATTCAGAGATGGGCGGGGGCATAACTTTTCTCGCTTTAATTAAAGCGCCAAAGGAACTAACCGCAAAGAAGAAATAATGTTTGATGGTTAAAAAAACACACAGCCAGCAGCCAGACTCTGTGGTATTACGTTTAAACTGCTCCGCGAGCTCTAATTAAATTCTAGTTCCTCCCTACCACGAGCGAGCCCCCATTCCTCTCCTACCCCCTACACCATCCGCCGCCTCTTTTCGCCTACTCGCACGTGCAAACACGTATGTCGAGCTTTTTCAATAATCATAATAAAGTTTCTAAAGGACGGCGGTTCTTCAAAACTGCTGAGACGAAGGGACAATTTGAAAAAGAAAGGGGGAAAGGCCAAAAAAGCAAAGATAAAAAAAATGCGCTTCTGGGAAAGCAGAATTTCAGGGGGACAAGAGAAAGAGATCGAATTATACGGAAGCGGAAAAGCAAGAGAGAGAGAGAGAGAGAGAGAGAGAGAGAGAGAGAGAGAGAGCTGAAGAGCGACCGAACACGTTTCTCCTCGTAATAAAGATATCGATCGGCGTCCGTTTACCGTGACCAATTCCCATATACAACTGGGAGAACGGAGGGGCATGGCGGAGAAGGAGAAAGGAGGAGGCAAACAGCGCCGATAGCGGAAGGGTTGAACAATATAAATCGCATCTAGCCGGCTAGCCGGCTTGTTCCCGCGTATATACACACGGGCTCATTTGTAGAATCCAGCAGTAGTCCAAGAGAGAGAGAGAGAGAGAGAGAGAGAGAGAGAGGGCAAAGGGAGACACCGGAAGCATTGCCGCAGCAGCGAATATGAAGCACACGCAAGAATTCAATATAAGAGGGAATATGCTTCCATCTCTGCTGCCGCTGCTTGCCAGTCTCGTGCCTGCTATCTCCGACCCATCGCACTTCCACGTGGCTCAACGCTTTACATTTTACTCATGACGATCAATTGCATTTCAGGTCCAAATCGAGCTTGAATTGCCTCTGCTCCGCTGGCACTTGGCCACCTTTGAAAAATCCACAAACCACCCCTCCCCTTTTCCCTCCACCGCCATTATCTTAAAACCGACCCGATACACAGAGCAACAGTCCCGCTGCAATCAATTAATTGACCTACCACGCATACACACCATGTATCACCTTTAACTACTTTATTTCACCTTGTCTCGATTCGGAAACACGTGAGCCTTGAGCTTGCCATTTTTCACTCGACTCTCTCTACCCGCTCGCGAATAATCAGCTTTCACCTGCTGGCTTTAATTGTTGGCACACGACAGGGTGTGCGCGCGCAAATACCATGTTTCCCGAGCTAACGCGTGCATAATTTCCCCCTTTCTTTTTCTTTTTTTAATTACTCGCAGTGTAATTTTTGCTATATTTACCTCGCGATGGTATCGTTTTGACGCTCGGCTTAAATATTACAAGCTAATTACGCCCGAGTCGTACAATTAAAACGAGGCAAAGGCGCAGTATCGAGAGGAGATCGGCTTATGGTCACGCATGTGTAAGCCTATATCAGCGGGGGGGTTGTACGCAGACGCGAAAGAGCAAGGGTATCGAGAGCTGGGCGGTATACAGCTATATAGATTTAGAAAAGTATCGATCGATCTATTAGCAAAGTAGGAACAATGCTGAGGTAATTACCGGCGCCCATGGCCCCGTAGCTAAGATCAACGAGCTCCCTAGGGTAGTCAGGAAGAAGCAATCCGGTCGACTGGGCCATCCTCCCAGCATCGACGTACATATAACTATATAGAGAAGCAGAAGAAGCGTAGTAAGGTCCGAGTTCTTGAGAACGAGGAAGGCGGAGGCTAGATCAGCTCTGACCAATACCCGGGAGAGGAGCGTGCCAGCCAAATTAGTATTTAATAGCTAAACTTGGGCTTCACGGCCGAGGAGAAAACGTCGAGGGACAACGACGCCGGACGTCCCGAGAGCTGCTTTCTTCCTTGCGACGGTGCCGGTGCGGGCGAAAGAAAAGCTCGGCCATCAAGTCCCTCTAGAGCTCGAACTAAGTGGTACGACGTCGAGGAGGAGGGGGAGGGGGCCGGGGAGGAGAGAGAGCGATGGAGGTTTCCGCGCTCGCGGAGAAATTAAAGCTTCGCGATCGCGAGCGTAAGATATCGCACGCGAGGTCAACGCTGGCCACCTACTGCGCGCGTGCCGCGTAACAGATTGAGCGGATGCACTTAGAGCCCCTCAACAATGGGGATGAAATTCTTTCGCTCTCCGTTGTTGTTTATCCTTCTCCCTGGGATTTCTAACGGATGACGTGGCAGATTGTCGAATTAAAGTACCGATCAAAATTGCTATGTATAGGGTTCGTCAGAGGCGTTGTTATACGTGTGTTGTGTTGTGAAACGCGATAAATCTATACTGCTTTTGAATTTGCATTTGGGAGAAGAATAAGAGCGGCGCGCGAGACAATCAAAAAACGACTCTTCATCCAAAGAGCCGAGGTTTAAAGCAGAGAGCGAAGGAGGAAGGAAGTCGCTCTCGGCAATTCCGGGGCTTTCGACGACGTCGACGGGGCAATAAGGACAAGGCAGCCTCGACCAGATGGGCTTCGCTAGAGAATAGCCTGGCGGGGGAACGATTGCCGGAGAGCGCGCGGGCCTTTGAAACGTACGATTATTCATTATCTCGAGAGAGTGAGAGAGAGAGAGAGAGAAAAAGCCTAGCGCGCAGTGTCGCCGGGGGCTTCACCACCACCGCTACCACCTTCGAATTTCCCCGGAGGCCCATCGATCCCTCGACACGGCGCATTCCCCGCAAGCTGCTTTCTCCCCGCACATACACAGAGCCTCGGCGTCTCGGCATCTCAAGCCTCTCTGTTCTTTCTTCCATTCTCTCTTTATCTACATCTGCGCGTATGCATTCTACATCCAAGAGCAGCCGAGACGACGACGCGCTATGACTCCCACACGCCGTGAGCGCGAAAATAACTAAGAAAAGAGCAGTGGGTGTGCAGGTATAGAAGCAAGGAGACGGAGAACACACTTAATTGGACCAACGAAATTTGATGTGTGCTGCAGCTGCTATAAATCGAGTCATGCCAGGCACGCTTGGTTGTCGGACTGCCTGGCCAAATTTGTCCACTTATTATTACTCGAGAGAGATAGAGAGAGAGGTAGAGCGAGGGGAAAAACGAAATTGAGAATACGCGGATATTATTTGCGCCTTGGATCATGAAAACGCCAGCCGCAGTCGGGCGCGAAAATCGCAATTTCGCTGGCAATACACACACACACACAGAGGCGGAAAGTGAGGGCCGAGTCACGATGACTTGCCCCCTAAAGAAATTCCAATATTCGCGGGCCGAAGAATAAAGCCCCCGCTAAACACACACACGGCCGGGTTAGCCCCGTTGCGGCGGTTATATAGAAAATGGCCAAGCCAAGGCGAAAATGGATTTGCAACAGCTTGCCAAATCACGTCGTCTCTCTACGATGCCTCCACCTCCGCGCGAGCTTTATACTTTAGGCTCCACAGGTGTATGAGAGCCCGGGCTAAACGACGATATCATTCGATCGATATTAATAATAAATCGCTCGATCGGCTCATAGTCCAAGCCCGATATACGGAAGAGGAAAAGATGAGCGCGCACCAGGTGCTTTCATTAACGTTCAAGTTCATGGTTTTGAAAAGGAGCTGCGCTCTGGAGGAAGAAGTAAAGAGGGTAGGCGATGTAGTAGGGGGGGAGAGCTACTCTTACGACACGCCTGAGAGATAGATAGAGGTGAGCAGGTGCCCCTGCTACTTTCGGCCTCTCTCCCTAGCGCTGGCTGCGTTATCACACAGCTACCCCTCCTCCCTTCTTCTCCCCTTCCGCACCTCTGTACAATCCTTACAGATAACGCGTCGTTTGTAACTGTCACTGCGAGCGAGCGCGCGTGCCAAAGGTTGCGCAGGAAAAGGGAGGAGGAGGAGGAGAGGACGTGCTCCGAGATCAAGGAGAAGCGACGAAAAAGAGATAATAAAAGGGAGAAAGGGAGTATGCAGCTTTACGCCCGAGTGCAAGAAAGAAAAAGCTCAAGCAAAAACCAGGCGAACAAATTGTATTTTTTTTTTTTTATTCAAGACGGAGATGCGCGCGCGTTAACGGATCAACATTCACAAGTGTCGAGGTATATTATTCAATCGTATTTATTTTTGACTGCTTTTCTTTGTAAACTTGAGAAAAATCAAATTCAAAGCTCTCCGGTCACGTGGCAACAAGTCTATCTACGACTGATTAATCAAACACATGCGATTTGGTTGAAATGAATTGCCGACTGGCTCCCCTGCTATTATAAAATGAGGTAATAGGAAGCATCGTTTGTGTCAATAATTCACGTCGCTTGCAATGATTACTATAATGGAGTAGCAGGTGGTCGAGCCGTTATTACTAAACTATACCGACTCGAGAGAGGGAGAGAGAGCAGCGTTTTAAGCAAATGAGTTTCTCATGCTTGATTTGCCATGCTCGTGTGGTTTGCTCTAGTTCGGCCTCTTAGCCGCAACGCGCATGATCATCACTTCTTAACAATCCCCCGCACAATCGTCGAATTTTTAAAATATTTTTAATAATAATCCGGAGATTCGTAGCCCCGCCTGCATCTTGACTATCTTTTTTATCGTATATATAATTTTATTTATTTACCCTACAGCGATGACCCTAATACCCAAGCCGAATCTCCATAATAATCAGAATGAATTAAAGGGCGTAATTAGAGAACAAAGCCTTTTAAACGTTCTCCTCAAATGACTCGCGGCATTATCCTGCGCTAGCCGCCGCCGCCGCAGCAGCGAGTTGTAAATAAACAAATGAATAAGAAAATTTCACGAGGAGGGCTGAGTTATACTGGAGTTATCGTCGCCGAGCGAGTTCAATTACCAGGGGGGTGGGGCGAGCGGAAAAATGCGTCTTAAATTAGTTAATCGCTCGTTAGGGGTGGAGTTTGGCCTCTTAAAAGCATTATTGCAGCGGTCGGAGGATTCTTCTGCAATGTAAATCAAGGATAAAAGTAATAACGGAGTATGAAGTAAGGAGCGTTTAAGATGGAAGGAGGGAGCGGGGGTTAAGGGAGGTTATAGGAGCTGAATGGACAAAACTGCGCCGGGGCAGGAGACTGCTTGGCTATGCAAAGATACTGCGTTTACGCCGTTGCGTAACGGGAACGTGGCAACGCAGTGCTTGCTTCCCTCATTAAGTACAGCCTGATATAATTAGGGATGGTACAGGGGGGGGGGGGCGAGGGCGGTTACGTGTAGAAGCCTGGCTGCTGGCTGAGCGGCGCAGGTAGCTGCGGATCCTCGGCTATAGGACTTCTCTCTTCCCCGCACTCGCTGTGCGTACATCGGGTGGTGGGAGAGAAAGTGCGAGCGAAAGCGAGAGAAATTGCTGGGGCTGGTAGGAGGAGGAGGAGGGAGGAAGGGTGGACTGGGGAGGGAAAAGGTAACGAGCGTGGCTAACGAGCAGCGGCAGATTTTATGGCCAGATGGAGATGATGCGATGTGATGCGATGTGATGCGCCGTAGCACGCGATTGATGCGTCGCCGCGCGCGCGCACGTGTCGAGCTTTCGCGCCGCGCAGTATACCACACCAGAGCCCGCCTACTATACCTACACGCATTCGACACACGTTTACTCTTTAAAGCTCTGCCTGTGCAGCGTATGCAGCTGCTCTGCGCTATGCTGCCCTAGTTGTCGTCGTCGTAGCGAGCGGTTAAGATACGGTCTCGTCATTTAACAATGTGTGGCTTGACTTCTTTGCTGCAGCGCCAGAGGGACATTTTTAAAAGTTAATAAAAAAAATAGTAAAGGACTCGGGAAGTGTCTTCTTCCGGCCGTATAAGCTACGAATGCGTGCATGAAGTGCATAGAGATAACAGTAGCCAGCGCCACTGCCGGCGGGGGATAACGGGAAGGGATCGGGTAACGCCGAGCAAGAGGGAGAGAGAGAGAGGTTGGTCGTACGCGTAAATTACCGCACGTCACTGCAACGTTCATATTTCCGTTTTATAGGTCTACCTCGCATCTCCCCCGATACGCGTGTACGTGGGGGCGGCGAGGATAGAGATTCTTTTTCAGGCTACATGTCTCGAATATTTTTCAACCGAAGAGCCAAGATCAACGAGTAAGCATATAGAACAACGCGTATGGACGAGCTTTCTAGGCGAGAAAAAGAGAGAACGAAAGGGCCCCCCCCCCCCCCCCCCCCCCTGACCGACACCGCGCGCACGAGAGTGCACACTTTTTTATGGCATGCACAGCCGAGAGAGGCGAGGGGAGGGAGGGAGGAGAAAGCTGGCATGTCACGCGGACTAGAGCATCATTGGGTTTTACTGCGGCAGACCGTAGAGAGAGAGAGAGAGGTAGGGGACTAGCCCGCGTAACAATTCACTAGCAGCTTTTGGCCAAAATGCACTCGTTTCTCCCCCTTTACCTCCTCCCAGCCCAGAGCTTTTCACGACTCTCTCTCCCTCTCTCGTCGTTCTCCTTTAGCCCATAGGTTCGAGCTTTGACCAGAGCTGTATAGCCGGCTCAACACTCGCTTTCAATACACACGAGAAAGCACATACACACACACACACATACTCGGTGACTCGTGCGCGCCTCGAGCTTTAATTACGAGCGTGCGTGCGGGGAGAGAGAGAGAGAGAGAGCTGCCGCGCAGCACCGCGTGCGAGAGACAACTACGACGACTACTACGACGACGGCCTAAGTTTGACGCGCGACACATCGTCTATCCCGTGCCCCCTCCTCTCGCTCTGCTTTACTCGGCAACGAGTCTATCTTGTTGATGCCCGAGGTAATTATCGGATAGCCCTGCGCTACTCTCATTTAGCCCTCCACCCAACCTCGAGCTCCACTATTCTCTCTCCCTCTCTCCTTTGTCTCTATCCTTATACCTTCCATTTTGTACATTATACTCCACGTATTATGGTGTCTTAGGTGTTTGTTGTGAAATCGGAAGCTACGAAATTTGATGGAAAAGAGAGCTGCACGTCGCTGCGAGCTTGAAACAAAAAAAAAAGAAAAAGAGCAGTTGAAACGCAGATAATTATTTAGTTCGTTTTAATCCGATTCGTCGAGCGAGGAGTTTTAATTTTAATTTCCACCGAGTTGAATAAATAATTATATGAATAAATGAAGCAACAAACGAATCAATTTATTTATTATAATACGGAGCCGGCCTGGCCAAATACATTTGATTTAAAATCAACGAAAATATAATCGCTGGTAAAATTGAAAATTTTAACGTCCCTCCCCCCTCCCGCTTCTATAGTTTTGCCAGCGTCGATAGCGCAAAATTTAATCCCCGCATGAAACTTGCAATAAAAGTTAATCTCCGCCAATCGAATTGGCCAAAATTGTTCGAATGAATAAGTTAAAAGGGCCGTATCAAAATTAACCGGGCAGCTCTCCCCGGGGCTAGTTTTATTATTTTTAACGTAATTTAATTATTTCGCGAAATCTCTCTCTCTCGACAAATTTATTACAATGACGCGCGCGCGCTCGATAATCAGCCGAATCGCGTACGCTGTAATAACAATATTGTTAAACAATCGGGCGAGATAGATAAACTTAAAATTATCCGGTAACAATGGTCGGACAACAATAAAATACAAAGGAGTAAGCCTGTAGTTGGGAGGAGAAAACGGAGGAGGAGAGTAGTAAATTGAGCGGGAATAAAGGAAATAAATAAGGCGTATTGAAGGCGGCTCATGACTGCTGTAAAGGAATCGCTTAGTCGAGTCAAAGCAAAACAAAGAGCAAAGTAAATTAATTAAAAGTTGGAACACGCGCTCAGCCTCCTCTTTCTCTCTGCCCTCATCCCTACCCCACCCACACCACTCCGGCCATTCTCGCTAGCTGCGAGTTTAAATAGGTTATCTCGAGTAGAGAACTCGAGCTAATTGATTTTTCTTAAACGAGCGTAAAGTTTTTTAAGTGCGCGCTTCGCATTGAGTTGGCCGTCTTCTAGCGCCTCCAGGCGGCGATCAAGTCCGTCAACGGCCGCGGCTCTTGCCCGCAACTACTTAACGAGAGCCCATCCTCCAGTTATCTTGCCTCCTTTTTCTCTCTCTCCTGCTCGCCTCCGCTCACCCTGTATACCCTATGGCGTTAGACCTCACGCGCCTGCGGTACACACTTGACTCCGTTCAAGTGCTTGCCCCGACTATACAAAGCCAAGTTCTACACGCGTACGTTTTACCATTTCCCCTTAGTCGTACGCCTAAGCCGTAATAATTTCCGTGGAATAATCGAATAACATTCCTGTCAATTTCAACACTGCTTTTAACGCCGCTTTTGTAATTCTCCTCTCGTCAACCCCCACCCCCTCTCCTGCCCAATCCACCTTCTTGCTTGTAAACGCAAGCGCGAGCAATTAATGTAATACCTGGCTGATGCTGGCGGCTCCATATTAATTATACACGGTAAATAGTAATGCGTGCCGCGGGCCCCCTGACGGTACATAACTTTGAAAGAATCGAGCAAGTGTTTTGTTAGCTGACGCGTGGCCAAGTCTCTCTCTCTCTCTCACTCTTACACACACACACACGCACACACAAATACGCTCCCTCTCTCTACGAGGGGGAGGACTAACGTTGCTTGCTAGCCTCCCCAAAATATACCTGGTAAACTCTGCATTAGTAGAAGCCATGCCATTCCATTTCTACGTTGTATCAAGTTCAATTAATTCGAGTTCGAATTACACGCGTCTCTGTGTAACTATAAATTATCGTCAATCCTGATCGGCATTCGAAATAATGTATTAAATCACGAAATTAAATCACTTTTATGAAAAAGTTCAATTAAAGCTGCAAACAATAAAAAAGTGCAGCAAGTCATGAAAAATCGATGGTAGCTCGTTTTTATTGATGTTTATGAAGTCCGGGGAGTAAGCCGGAAGAGAGTAGCCGCGCGGATGGACAAGCGAAGAAAAGATCCTGCTTAAGACTGCTTAGGCTAGTGCAGAGCTTGCGCAAGCTCTGCGGTCTTAGCCGGCAAGCTAGTAGCGGCAGCAAAGCAGAGGATCACCTTAGCGCAAAGACGGTGCTTGCTGTAAGAAAGTGCGGGTTGGGGGGGCTGCGAGGTGATGGTGGTAAGTAAGGTTACGAGATGTGGCGTGACCCCCGAGATTGCTCCAATAAAACAGGCTGCTAGTGCTCCTCGGGTATAGCGCTGCCGGCGTCGCCGTCCGAGCGAATTAATTTAAGACGCCCGAGAGAGCCTAGCAATTTCCTCAATTTTTCTAGCTCTCTTCACTTCAGACCACCCGATCCCCCCCCTCTCCAACCGTTCCGCTTATTTTTTCCTTCTTCGCCCCCGTCATTTCCTCCGTCTTCGTCGTCGTGCAGCGATCACTTTTCCACTCCTGTCCAACCTCCTCTCTCTCTCTCTCGCTCTCTCTTTCACGCACAAACTACATATCAGACATCCTGCCTCGCTTTCTCTCTCGCTCCTTTATCGTCGATGCCGCACTCCTGATCCGATTATACGATCTGTCGACGCCGCCGACGCCAAGGAGAAACACGCGAATCGTACCCCCTTCCCTTCGCCAAAGCTTTCCACCCCCTCGAGCCGCAACATTTCTTTTTTTTTCCCGTCTCCTTCTTTTCCTTCTCCTCCTTCTCCTTCTTCTTCTTTTTTTACCCCTACCAGACCGAACACGAGCTTTCTTCTTCTTCTTCTTCTTCTCTCCGCGCTCGAGAGAACCAGGACGTTTTTCACGCGGCTTTGGGATTTATCGACGTTTTTTATTCCCTTTCCTCTACCGCCAGCTCACTCTCTTTCTCTCCACCCTCTCCCCCCACCTTCTTTCTACGCTGCGCGAGAAATCTTGGAATTAATAAAACTCCTAAAGAAAACAGCAAAAAACTTTCTCAATCCCGCGTCAAATTGAAATTTATTCTTATTCGATAGAATTTTTCTTCCCCCACCCCCTATACTCGCGCACTGACTTAACGCTATACAGCATAGAGCGCGTTTAGCATTACGCGCGAAAGAGCTTTCTCATAACGCAGGTTTTCTTTGCCACTCGCGGATCATGGAATTTTCATATATCGCCAAAGAAAAATAACTCCCATTCGATCTGAACCGAATTGGAAAGAAAACAAACGAAACAATATGTATTATTTCATTCGAAATCCACGAGCGGCGGAATAAATAAAAATTAATTGGGCGCAAGTGTAGCGTTGCCGATCTTACGAATGATTAATATTTCCCAACGACTGCTGTCAGATAAAAGTCGAAGGTAAGGAAAAACGGAAGAGCCGCCCTCGTCCCTTGCTTCCGCAAGCAAGAAGAGATAAACGTTCTTTTTATCTTGAGGTCTCAAGCGCACGGAAAGAAGCCCGAGTTGCCGGCTAGGCGCAGAGAAAGAGTATTTAATTTCCGGTATTATGCGAAACACGATTCCACCTCTTCTCTCTTTCTTTATCTCTCTCTCTCTCTTTTTTTATTCCGCAAAAGCCGTGGTAGCGCTGCTGCTCGTCTTGCATCGTCGATGTAGACGGTAAAGACCGGCTGATGTTGTAAGCCCGATTAAGAAACTTTCCTGCCTCCTACTTTGTTCCAACTAGTCAAACGTTCTTTGTGAAACAAAGTAGAGAGTCGAATCAGAGAAGAGGAGGAGGAGAGGGAGAGCGGCCGGTCAGTTTGACACGCGAATGGGGTGAGAAGAAAGGTTCGACTAATAAACATTGGTCGCGCGAGCAAGAGTAAGAAAAGTCAGTGGCGTATATACTCTCTGTAGGGATATTGCGGCTGGGAAATAATATTTCGCGAAATCTACGGCGCTGCTGTTAGTGTTCGAGAGTTGCCGGCATCAGAAGCGGTGGTGCTGCTGGTAGGCGGCGGCGCATGCCGATATCGGCGAAAACTTTCCAATTTCCCGGCAATAACAAAGGTGGCTGGGCTTGCTGTATCGTTTCCCCCCCGGGTATATATAAGCCTTGGCTCTCTCTCTCTCTCTCTGTCTCTCTCTCTCTCTCTCTCTCTCTCTCTTCTACTCACAAAGACAGGCAAACCGCCCTCCACTCATCTTAACTTCTTTTTTTCTCTCCTTCTTTCCTTCTACGCGCCATGCTTATACTTACGCTCTGCTCAAGCACCACCTACTCCTTGGCTGCTGCTGAGCTTGCGGCTCCTGCGCCAGCATCGCCCTGAGAATTTATCAATTTCTTTCAACTACCTAACGTTCTTCTTCTTCTTCTTCTTCTTCTTCCTCATACTTTTTTCTCTTGCTTTTAAGTTATTTTTCTACCCTTTTTTGCCTTTTCATTTTCTCCACGCAAATTTTTTTTCCCCCGGAATATTTAATGCCCTTCACATTGTTTTCCACGACTCGTTAAGGAGTCTCTTTTTTCTATATGTAAGAGACAGGTATTCTCTAAGAGCAAAAGCTTATTCCCATTTATAATTTTTATTTCGAACAGTTTCAAGTCAAGTTTAAAATATTCATTCCGTTTCGAAGCGTTATTTTCACTTTGAGCGCGACTTTCGTATAACGAGTTTGAAAATTCCAACTTTAGACCCCCTGTGTTAGCTCGCTTCTAACACGATTTGCACTCCGATGTCAATATTAATTAAACAAGAATATTGAACAAACAAGCTTGTAAATTTCTTTCGGGTCAACAATACAAGAGGACAAGTAACTATTAATACAGAGGGCGAATTTCGCGAATATTAGCTCAAGTCGGTCATAACCATCTGGGCAACAGCAGCAGCAGCAGTAAGCGAACAAGCTGCTTATATCAGCAATGCCAACATCTGAGGCGGTCGTCCAGGAGGTCGGAGAGAGAAGCCTCGGGGTGGCGAGCCCGAGTCCAGCTCTCGTAACTCGACTGCCGAGTCGCTAGACGTCGAAAGCGAGAGACGGTAATCGCAGGTGGCCTTAGGGCACAATTTACATTTAATCAAAGGGGAAAGCCCGCTGGACTCGCGCTATTTGCTTGCCATTGAAATCTGGCCGCGTGACCCGAGACCTCTCCCTCCCTCTCCTGCTGCGACGACGGATTCGTGCGCGGAATTTGCAACCGTCCGAGGAGGGCTCCACCACCACGCACACGCTACTCTTTCCTAGAGACAGCCCCGTACAAGCTTACTTTCACCCATACGTGCACGCATGTGTGAGGGAAGCTTTTAAATTAACGAACTCGCGCATCCTCTCCCGGGCGTTTGCCAGCTTCTTTTTGCGTCAGCCCCTCGCTATGGTCTCTCTTCCACGCGTGCCTGTTCTTCCGACACTCGCGCCTTGTTTATTTTGCTTGCTACCAACCGCGTTTCTGCACTTTCGGCCTTTCACTGCTCTCTCTCTCTCGCCTACGCTGTCACTCGATCGCTTTCTAGTCTCCGCTCCTAAGGCTCCGTGTCACAGGCGCTTTTTCGCTAACTACTTTTTTTCCTTCCCCTTGCTCTTCTTTTTGCCTCGACAACGACGTTAGTGCCCAAGCATTTTTCGCAATTTTTCCATTTGCAATCGAATACTAAATGGACTAACTTGGATGTAGATTAAAAAAGTAACTTAATTTCCGAAATTACGAAGGAAAAAAAAGTGGCTCGCTAGGCAAGAGTACACGAATTTCCAAGGCTAGCCCGTGAGCCGTGGCGCAAGAAAATGGAAGAGAAAATATTTTTGCGTGAACGTCGGGGATTGCGTTTGTACGAACGATAAAGGAAGGAAGGCAAAAAAGAAGGGATGGAAAAAAAAAGATTTTTGCCATTCGACGCTGTCGGGATTTGTTTTTTCTGTTCCCACAGAGATCTTTTTCTCTCTTACTCGCTCCCGCACCCTCGCGCCTATTCAATACTAGAAGCGTCGAGTACAGTGGTATAGTGGTGGCAACGATGCCGTCGTCGGCAGCAGCAGCAGCAGCTTTTCGGCCTCGGTGTAAATCTGTCGGATAAAGCGGAGAACGGACCATTAAGTAATCCTACGGGAATAGGAGAGAGAGCGCTAGAAGGAAGAATAGGAAGGCAAAGAGGGAATGGAAGGGGCCGATGGGGGGGGGAGGAGCAGAGGTGTAAGAGCGAGTGGGAGAGAGAGCTGGCAAAAGCCGCGAGGGCCATTCGAACGGGGAATAGGAGAATCACGAGAGGCGCAGATAGAGAGAAAGAGAGACAGAGCTGGAGAACGGAAAGGCCAGTCTCCGGCGAGGGAAGGGGCCGCAGTCGCGAGGGGATCACCCCGGCGGTGCGAGGGTGCTGAGAGATTTGCGAGTGCGAGAGGGACTGCGGGAGGGGGGCAATTGATTGGCATGGCGCGCTAGAGTGAGAGAGAGAGCGAGTGCAAGCTCGATGCCGAACGACTGCGAGGGAGAGAGATCGACCTCCTCCCCTCCCCCCCGCCTCTTCCACACGCGCGCGACGCTTGATTAGAATGAAGCAACACGGAATCCCTCTCGGAGCCGCTAATGGTACGCCGCAACCTGTGTTTACCCTGATCTCTTGCTCTCGCCTCTGGTATCTTGTGCTTTCTCTCACTCCGACATCACCACCCTCAGCCTTTCTCTCTCTCTCACCATCAACTCCACAACTCGACTTATATGTGCACCGGATACTATCCAGCGCATGGGGGATACCCGAGGAGGTGGGAGAGAGGAGACTCACACCTGCGCACCGCCGCACGTATTCGTCATCTGCAATGCCAATGAAAAGGTCATCCTGAAGTTGCCGCATTCAGCCGAAGCTTACCACTATACCCAGGCCCCTCTCCCCAATCCGCCAACTCTACTCCATCTCTATGCGCTTCGCGGGACTGCTTTATAGTCGCACTCTTGGGAGCCTATATTTGCCTGCATTTATACTCCCGCTCTCTCTCTCTTGCTTCCTCTATCTCCTGCATCACTTTCCACCTCTGCTCTCTTGTCAATCTCGCCGTCCCCACAGCCGCACTCTCATCCTTTTCTTCTCTTTCCTTTTTCAACGGGCCGGCGAAAGCCCTTTCATTCTTAGCACTTTGA
The DNA here is from genome assembly GCA_030522585.1 of Anagyrus pseudococci. Lineage (NCBI taxonomy): Eukaryota > Metazoa > Arthropoda > Insecta > Hymenoptera > Encyrtidae > Anagyrus > Anagyrus pseudococci. The sequence goes on along the minus strand of JAPYYQ010000623.1, from coordinate 8,590 downwards.
ACTTTGATTTTGTCGTGCAGTTCTCTTTTTCAAATGTCCCCCGCGTTGGCAAACTAGAATCACGATTTTTCTCGAACAATAAATAATCCTGCACTTTTTCGTTTAACGACCAATAAACTAATTTACTATCTCGAGTTTAAGCTTTTAATAAGTCGATTAACGTAAAAAGAAATTCATAAAAAGCAGGGTTAAACACGTAACCGTGAAAAACTAAACAGTTAACGACAATTCGGTGCCTCATCAGACACCTCGGCTGCTCTGTATTGGGTTTCCATTATTAAATTTGATAGGAGGAGGTGGGATGAGACGGTGGGTGGGGTAAAGAAGGAGTGCCTTCTTTGGGCCCTTCGGTCTCGCTTGCCAGTAATCTAGCAAGTTATTTCAGTTTATGAGGGAGAGCGAGGAGGCGTTGAAAAGCATAGACGAGAGATTCTTCGTCTTCTTGAGTTATTTGCTCGTGAGCGAGGGTAGTAGCGAAGAAGGAAGGATGAGAAGGGAGTGCCGAGAAGGATGAGGAGGCATTGCATCTCGATAACAATTATTTCCGTTATTAGAAATTTAATAAAGGAGCTCGAGCTCCGCCCGACTCCTCACCCTCCCCGGAGAGCTCAAGGCTACCGGGCTGGGGGGGAAATCCTTTGAGCCTTTACAATGCTACTGCGTACCTTCGACAGCAGCAGCAGCTAGGCTAAACTGATCGGAGTTGCCGCTTGCCGCTTACTCCGCCGTCCGAAGTCTGTCGACCCTAGTGTAGGGGATTAAGCTTGCGAGAAGGAAGAAAAAAAGGGGAAAATTTGTCGAAACAATTCACTTATCCTGGACACACTCGAATTTCTTTTCTACTCTACGAAAAATATTCTATATCGTCTGTATCAGCAGGTTTTTTTTGCAAAGTGTTTACACTGAACATTTTTGATAGATAAGATCTCGAGATAAATGTTACGGCGTAGGGAGCAGAGAAAGGAATAACATCCGTATTGATCTCACCTCTTCTTCTTTTTCTTCTTTCGATTCTCATTGAGACAGCCTCACTTTCTTGCGGATTATAGCCGAGCGCCTTCTTCGAAAGACCCTTTGCGCAGCCAATCAAATAAAGTCTTGCTTTAAAAGAGGAGGTAACTAAGTGAAGAAGCTTGCGCGCAATAGATTCATCTGTATTCCGCAAAGTGAAATTTCAAGATTATCTCGAAGAAGGTAAGAGAACGAGCGGGGGTTCAGGGCGGAGAGGAGGAAAAGCGCGTAACAGTCCGCAGGAGGACTAGTCGAGAGGAGCACGTGACTTTCCTCGCCGGCTCCTCGTCTTTCCGTGATTTACCGCGAATTTTTCATTGAAACCCCCGGGCCTTAGTCTCGAGCCAACGGTAAAGAAGAAACGGGGATAGCCTTCTCTCACCGAGAGAATTTTAATTTCTTCGTTAATTCAGCGAAGATCTGATTTGCCGGCGCACTACTACTAGCGGTAGGCTGCTACTGCTGCTGGCCACTACTTTTTTTCTCTCTCCGCCCGGTGGAATTCGTTCGAAAATTAGCCGAGATTAATTCGTCCTGGTTAAACTTAACGAACTCGGCTTATTTTCCCCCCCGGCGTACACGTGACACACGCGTGCGGTAAAACTTATTCCGGCCTTTATTAGCTCACATATATTTCCTCGTATACTCTCTGAATAAATCGGCTCATTTCTCGAAAGTATTCCTAGTTTTTAGCTGCAGCGGCAGCAGCAGATGTACGTTGAGAACGTTGAGAATAAGCAGAGCTTATACGCTGTTCGCGCTGTACCGAATGAGAGAGAGAGAGGTAGAGAGAGAGAGAGAGAGAGCCGGGGGTGTGCTTTGGGTAGTCGAGACACGTGAGCGAGCTTGCCGCGTATTATTCTCCCTTTGTTCTCTTTGCCAGTAACGCTGCTGTCACCATTTTGGGAGGGAGGGAGGCCTTGCAAGCCCCAGCTTGCATAATAGTAATGATTCTCTCTCTCTCTCTCTCTCTCTCTCTCTTTCTCTCTGCTCTGCCACGTCGTTAGATTTGGTTAATGCGTTTCTCTCTCTCTCCTTCTCTTGCTTCTCCTGCAGCTTCTCTGTCCCTCTTTCCGACACTCTCCGTCTCTTCCGCACTCTTTGTTTTCTTTTCGTACACAAGCAAAAAATGTCGTTATACGTGACCACTTTACAAAAAACATTTGTGATGCACGACAGGTTTTATTGCCGACATTAGAAGGGGAGTTTAGTGCGTAAAACGTATATTGGCGGTGACGTCGTCGTGGATATCTAAGCTCCTGCCAAGCTCTTACAAAGCGAGCTAAAGACCGGGAGAGAGAGAGAGAGAGTGAAACAGTTGGGAAGAGGAGCAAGCCACAAGAGCGCGCAGTGTGACAGCTTGCCACAGCCCGTGTGCTCCCAAGTTTGCAAACTGATCATCAGCTGTGCACAGTGTGGGGGCACATTCGGTATGGAAAAGCACGTGCTTAGCGTCGCGCGTCTCTGCAGTTCGCGGCTGCTGCTCTCTGCCGCGAACTCGGCCACGGGGATATCTGGGTCAACGGAATCATCTGTTCATCGTTGCCGAGGATGCGGCGGCGCGACTCCCCCCCTCCGTAGCTATCTCTACACACCTGTCCCATATCAAGCTGTTTCGCTCGAGCGCTTGCCGTCTGTAATATCCCAGATTTGGTATACGCAAGGCCCAGAGCTACGCTTCGTTTAAGATAGCGCCTGTTGCGCGACTCCTTTTTCTCTTTTCTTGCCTCCAAAAGCAGGCGGCGACGTATGAAAATACTCGGCTACAGAAGTCGACGATGGTATACTGGTGTAAGCAGGAAAGCAGGAAGCCGAGAGCTTAACAAGTCAATTTGTAGCCCTCGCATATTTTCACTGCAAATATTTGGTCTACCGTAGCAGAGGCCTATTGCGACAGGAGGTGGCGGCGGTCTGTTGCGCGCGCGCGCGCCTCCTCCGCGCGTGCATCCACTCATCGCTCAGTCAAGTGCTATTGACTGCTCACCTACGGATGAAACTTGTCGGCTTTGTGAGGGACAAGCTCCGACTACTCGTTTTCAATATTTGCAAAGCCACGGAAAATTCAATGAACCCTCAGGTGCGCGCGAGTTGCAAGCTGCAACGTTATACTTTTTATGTGCGCGCTAATTCAATTCAATTCCGGTATGCGAGGTAAATTTTTATTTCTTAACTGAAATCAGTGCAGGGATGAGAGAAATCTTATCTTGAAAAAAATAATAAAAAAAATAAAATAAACAGAAGTATTCAAAAGGAATATCTCAAGGCTCAACGATCGACATACTAATGAAGAGGGTGTACGAGAGAGTCTGGAGAGCGCACCGTTGAGCAGATTCACCGCGCGACTGCCATATGGGTATGTATATGTACACTTAAATACGCGCAATCTACGGCGCTAGACGAAGCGCGAAGCAGCAGCGTCTGAGGGGGTCATACGTGAAGCCTGGCCTCATTTTCATGCTCGTCATGCGTTGCGCGTTTTATCACCTTGTCTCGGGATACATCTGTGTGTACACACGCGCGTACACTCGTATCCACGTTTATAGGTCCAAGACTTGGAGGAGAAAAGAGAGGAGCTCGGACACGTTCCCGTTCTCAGTGAATGATAAGGCTGACTTTAGCCATGCCAAACGCGTCTCCGGTAATGCGCGAGACTGAGCAAGCGCGTGCCCCTCCCTTCTCTTGCTCGTTTCACGCGTGCAAATGTACATGCGCGGGGTGCCCACCACATATATACATTCGGCACGTAGCTCAACCTCGGCTCTCTCTCTCTCTCTCTCCCTCTCTCTTCAGCTATTTTTCATTCCTAAAGCTCCGAGCTTTTCACTCGCAAAGTAAAAAGTCAGATTTTTCTCGACTTGCTGAATTTCCATTCTATCTTTTCTATTGCGAGGAGTAGCAGCAGCAGCTACAGCCCGGGGCTATAAAAAATTAAAAATCTTACTGTGCAAGCTTACTTACGTGATCTTGCTATTTGGCTTTTGACATATCGCCTACTTCTACCCCTGTGCGTGTTTCATTTAATAAAACGTATTTCGCAGGGCTGGTATCGTTTTCAATTCCGGGATTTCCAGGGTTTATATTGATATTCTATTTCGTTCGTTAATTTAGCCAACGCCGAAAGAAGTTTAATAAATAATCGTCGTAATTCGAATGATTTTCCAGAATAACGTACACGAGAGACAAGCAAAAATGCTTATGCGACTTGTGATTAAAACGTCCGTTGTTAACATCCACGAGTACACGATCGAAAATGATTATCAGCATATTTCATTACAGGCAGCTTGTAACACTGCGTGCGCCGGGCCGCGCGTTATTATGCACGAGCCAAGTGTGGATTAATTTCTATATTGGTAATAAATGTATACGAAATTCGACGAAAATATTCAGCGTAATAAATCGATCAGACGCGAGAGAACGAAACGAATTAAACAGCACGCGTCAATTTCCTAAATTAATAAATCCGCCTGTAAAGATACATTTCGCGCCATCTAAATATGTACAAACTCATATACATTTGATTGTTGGTACATCCAAAAGCGGAAGTCAGCGAAGCAAGCCAGAAGCACGACTTTGTCTCATTAACGATAAGTACGAGGAAAAAGGGTCGAGGTTTAAGTGAAAAAGAGGGAGAAGAAGAGACTGCGGCAGGCAGGGAGAGGGGAGGTATATGAGGTAATTAATTAGTGGCTTTAAACGTAGCGTTTAAGTTAACGCTCGGACTGTGCAAGAGCGCGCGCGCGCAAGCTTGTATCCGCTACCTCCGCCCCCGTAGTTTCCGGCTGCAAACTAAATTTAATATCGCGTTGATTACAATTCTCGTGGATTATATCGCTTCGTGTACACGACATGTATGCGCCCCTGCGCCCATTGTATGTCTACGTGTATATATGTATATGTATGTGCGTTTGCGTGTACATGTGCTTGTACGAATATACCCAAGTATTTATGCAAGGATGTATGTGTGGGTGGCTCAGCTACGCAGGAGGAGAGGAAAACTGCTCGAATGCTTAGTGGGAAAAGACGAGTCTGTTTTAAGAATATCATTATCAAATCTCTCGGGCTTGATCCTACAATACAATGTTTTCCGTTTAGCAAGGTTATTCCATAAAATTCTCTCTTTATCTGAAATTTTCGTTCTCTTTTTTTTTAAGCCTTACACAGCTTTACTGGAAATTGGAGCGTACAACCTCGTAAAAATCAGATTTAACAATACACGCAAATAATAAACAATCAACAGAAATAAAATCTTTAAAAAACCAGCCTTTATATTAAAAAGTAATCCAGGCAAATAAAACAATTTAGAAAGGCGAGATTAAAAATTTAGCTCGATAGTCGTAAATGAAGTTCCATTAAGGTTAAAGTCGCGCGCAGCAGCAGCAGCAGCAACGGCGGCAGGAGGAGGCTCGTAAAAAGCATATTTTATTGCGTCGCGTCTGGCAATCTGGCCAACCTAGTCTTATTCCTAGTGCCACCGGCATCCCTTTGCAAACTGCTCAACTTTTCGTCCGTTAATTCGCAAGCTCGAACTTGTTCGGACTTTCTTTGACGCCTCTATATACCTAACTCCTATCCTCGACAAAGAGAACAACATTAATTCGACATGGCTGTCGACCATTGCCGTCCTTGTCCTAATCCGTATAGCACCACTAGCTTGACCTACCCGTGTATAGCTGCGTCTCTTTCTTGGGCAACGAAATGCTACGTCTGTTCGTGCACAAAGCTCTATGCGCCGAGCTTTTTTAATTAACGCCAGCAAAAGTATTTACTCAAACATTTTAAGCCCACAAGTACACCATAAGCTACGTTCTTTTTCGGTATACACTGTCGTATTAGCCGCGAGTTCGCAGTTCTTTCGCCTAAATATTTAATGTCTATTCTTTTTATTGTTATTACCGTGCGGGGGAGGGGGGACGAAAATGGCTCCTCGGCAGCACATTGGCTGTACAGATAGCGCGACTACAATCCTATCGTCTACCAGCAACCGCGTCGTTTCCCTTGCCGTTACGCATACATACAAAATAAGCACGGAATTTGTTCCGTGAAATAGACTAAAATAATAATTTTTATTTAACTCCAGGAAACAGAAGAAAAAAACACAGGCAGTTAAGCAGGAAAAGTATCCAACAGGACAATAACTCGACGTGCAGGCTTTTCACGACACCTCGGCAGCCGGCGGAGAGTGTTATATATATATATACACACACCGTGGCGTACTCGACTGAGCTTCCGCGCGCGGCTCGCTCATATTTGACGAGGGAAGGAGGGAGGGCAAAAAGGGCTGAAAGGACCGTAGGCCCCTCTCTCTCTCTCTCCTAAGCGTATAGCCAGACTGTCGGCAACAGCTGTGAAATGTTTATGGAGGCCGGACTAATTTATCACACTCGGACAGCAAGCGGGACTCGCACTCGCGCGCGCGTGTATAAAACGCTCGAAGCCTACGAAAAGAAGAGATTGACGCGATCGTTTGGCCGCTCTGGCGACACCCTTCTATATATCTATGTGGGTGTGTGTATACAAAATCATAAGGATTGAGTCAACTTAGCAGGACTAGTGCGAATCGATTGATCATAGAATGAAAACGACCTATCTTTCACACTCTTTTGCTTCCGAGCTCGCCTTCCGCTCCATCATCTTAACTCGCAATCCTTCCCCCCTTTTATTCTCTACCTTTTCCTCGTGTGTGTATAATACCTTGGGTTGAGTCCGCGATAAAACAAATTTGACAAAATGAAGCAGAGAAAAAAAAGACGTACTATCCAAAAACAAGTTTTTTTTCTATTGCTCCTGATGGTAACGTTTTCCCCAGTAACCGTAATAGCTTGACTATCGAGCAATGAGTAATCGTGAGCAATGCATGAACAGAAGCGCGTCGAAGCGTGGAGACGAGAATTTTCGGCGGTGAAAGTCTGGCGGGGGGAGTCGAGTAGAAGCGTCGGGATAGCAAATGTTTAATGTCCGGCATTATACAAATGTAAATTTAAAAGCAGGCCCATTGGCGCATAAGTGCAGGTCCCGTGCAGTACAATGTATTTTTGATGCAAACGCTCGCACACTAGCACGCGCGTACACACCGTTTGAAAAGGATGGAAAAGCTGACGAAGTAACGGAGAAAGAGGGGTGGGGGGGGGGGGGTCGAAGGGAGCTGAGCGAAGAGCAGGAGCTGCTCCCCAGTCGGTGCAGGCAGTAATGCTAAAATGCATTGCTCTTTAATAAAACAGGCTCGGGGACAGGAGGTTGGGAAAAGGGCAAGTGGGAAAGAAGCGCGAACGATGAACCTCCCGAGAGATCAACGTCCACGCTTCTACTTCTAGCTTCGCCTACAGCTATATAGCTTCTCCTCCTTGCGCTTTACGAAAGCCCGGCGCTTAAACACTTGACGCTCTCTCTCTCGGCGCTTGTACCATCTAGCTATAGGCTTCCGCTGTGTGTTTTTTAACCACCATCCCTCATGAATTCCACATAAGCATTACTTTCACAATGAATTTGAATAAAATAGCTCTCGAGTGCCGGGAAGCAAGAAAAGGTGGCTGCCGAGGAGGGCGGATGGGGTATACGGAAACGATGACCTGGAAAAGTATTTTCTCGAATTCTTGTGGGCGCGGGCAGACGGAAAATTGAATTTTCACACTGTCAACCTTGCAGTTGCTCTTGCAATTGGCTGCGAGTGCGGGCGGGGAGGGGGGCGATGCAGGTCTGACAGTTTAAACTTTCAGCTGGCTCTATATGAAAGTTTCAAGTTCTCGAGTTTGCAAATGTGCATAGTCTTGATGTTCGATGTGTCATGATATAATGTGTCTCTAGCTGTTTACGTGAATTTTAAGAAAAAGAGAGAGGGAATAAAGGTGTAGCAATGAAGGTAGATGACGATATAAATCGAGATGCACTTTGATGGGAGGTAAAAAAAAGTAATACTTGACCTTTACCGTATGCAATTTGCCGCTTATTTGCTGCTCGATAATGTAGGACCCCTCGCGTTCGCGTTCGCGCGAGCCTGATCCATTTCGAATAATTCATTATTATATTAGCGCGGATGTCCGTTAATCATTCAGTTAATCCATTATTGAATAGAGTTTCTGGATGAGCGTCGATTGCAGTTCTGCCTCGGTCAGACCGCGAAATCCACTCGGGCTCGGGAGCGAGAGAGCGCTGGCTCGGCACTCGTTTGACTTTTGAACGCATCCCCATACCTTTCGATGCCAGCCGCACTCCTCCCTCTTTCCCTCTATATTTATCTACTCGAATATGTTCGCCACCGCCGCCGCTCTCGAGTGTCAGTTATGACGGCTTACCGGCTTTACTATTCAGCCTCGCCCGTAATGTCAATTTCGCCTTTCCACTTTGCCAGTGTTACTCTCGTATTTCTACTCTTTTCGCCCCATAAACAAAGTATTTCTCGCTCTCTCTCTCTCTCTCGTTCAAAGATATGCCTTTTTCGGATAAGAATTGCTTGAATTTCGTAAAACGACGCTCGATCGATAAGTACTACACTGAGAAAAATCGCTCAGTAAAAATTATTTTAATTCTAGCAAAAATTACTATAATTTATAATAACGAAAGTATATACTTGTCTTATGACGTA
>JAPYYQ010000622.1:0-79954 GCA_030522585.1 Anagyrus pseudococci | reverse complement strand
TTCTTATAAACCGAGTATGTACCACCGGAACTATACAGTATAGTAATTTTTACAAAAAAATTTTGTAATTTTTATTTATACTTTTTTCTACGTGTAGCTTAACAAGCTTTTGAAAATCGTTAAAGTGACATTATTGGCTAGTTCCGCCGCGGCTGAGGCGCGAGATCAGAAAAGGAAGTTGCTCTCGGTACGGCAAAGAGACCTTGGTCCGACAGACGGTCTTGCCATTATCTATGCCTCCTTTTTTTTCTCTCTTTTTATTTTTCTACACAAGTGCACCTTCAATTTTTACCCTTAAGGTTAAACCGAGAGAGCTCCTGGTTATGATCGATACAAGGATCGTCGGCTCTTGACAAGTTATTATTTGCCATTAAAAAAAAAAGCGTAAGCTACACCAGGAAGCTTTAAATTTTGCGATTAAGGCGTTAATTAAAAAAAGTCGTAACGCTGCGCGGTCTACAATTGTGTTTGAAGTGATAAGCATTGATGGTTTTTTCATTCTGATTTATTATGCGGAGGAGGAAGAAAAAAAGCGTATACGGAGAGACGCGGCCGAAATTTATGCGAGTATTTCCTTGGTAGATCTGTCGAGGTATATAAGCTAGACATTTGAAAATTGCATATTAACACGTGTTTTACGATTGCAAATAGATAAAGCCGGAACATTGTTTTGAATGTACATATACACAAGTGCAAAGAGTTTATGAATAGTCAGAGCACGCGGGGTCGTGTTTATTTAGAAAAAAAGAAAAGATCTAACGTCTTTTCAAAATTCGCACGTGATACTTTTATGTAAATCCCCCGAGAACATTTTCTTGGCAGGTGAATATAAAAATGAATTTCAACAGGCTGAAAGTTGAATATTCAGGGATAAAGTAATAAACTGGTTCTTCCAAAGAGCCCATAGGATTGCTAAAAACTCGTCGGCGAGAGAAAACGAAAAGTCGAAAATTAAAATTACCAGTTTGCAGCGATTTAGAAAAGTTTTTCTCGAATTTGTCGCTTTTTTTCTCTCGATTTTTGTTTTGCATTAAACCCAAATTGTATGCAATTTACGATTAAATATGTTAATTAAGCCTGTCTTAAAACGTAGTTTAAAATGACATTAATACGGGCGCCGTAACTCTAGCAAAACCTTTTTCCAGTAGCTTTGAGAAAATAAATGAGCTAATAAAAGTGGGCGTTAGGCATTAAACGACACGCCCATTTTTCAAATTCTATAGGCTACAACTGAAAAAACTGGATTCTTTTTATGTTTGAACAACTGCGCCTTGTGTACACAGAAAATCGACGGGATATGATTAATTACCTGTTGTCGCGCGGCTTTATATCGCGAAAATAAATTGAGTTTATTTCAAAATTTTCAATGCAAAGCAGTCCTAATAGCCCAAACAAGCTTTAATCGGCTCGTATAAAACAGTTTCACAAGCCTGTCGATCAAGGGGGGAGTAAATTCCTTTGGCACGCACACCCCTGATGACGCGATGGTTTCCTCGAAAAATATCGTTCGAGGGATCTACCCTCCCTCCCATAATGATAGCCGCGCGCGACTAATGAAGACTTTAAAATCATGCGCGCTCGAGGAGGGCGGGCTCGCAATTATCTAAGCTTGACGTAACGCCAAAGTGTGACACGTACGCGGCGCTCTCGCTTTCGCCGCCAAGCGCGGTGTGTTCGTGTGCGCGCGCGTATACGCCGTGACTACTGCGCTTGGAATGTCTTCAATGTCAAACGCATCTTGCACTGCGCCGGGCTTTCCGCTATGCTTATATACACACGCACATGCCTACGCATAGCTCGAGATCCGGATCTCCGCGAGGCCTGCACGCGTTGCGTTATACACGCGCCCGTTCTGCAATATTTTGCTAATCGCGCTCTCGCGAAGCTAGACCAATCCGCGCGACGCTTTTTTTTTCTCTCTCTCTCTTGCTTTATGGACCGAACGCGCCTCTCGCGGCTTATCGAATACTACGCGAAGCGATTGGCACGAGTTTCGTTGGAATGGTTTGTTTGAGATATTGATTGATCGCGACTAAGTAGTAACGGCCGAGTTGGGTTAGACGAGTTGAGCCTGACAGACCGCTCTCTCTCTCTCTCTCTCTCTCTCTCTCTCTCTCGGTTCGATGGCTTTTATATATCGGTTATAAATTTGATAAGGTTTATCGTAACGCGCGAAAAAATAATTTTGAATATTACATTTTGCAATTAGCACTAAATACGTCGATAGCGCGTGCAATTTCGAAAATCGTTACAGCATTGCTTACGTATACAGCATGCGCTATCGCAGCCGATACATTTCGTCAGATTATGACGATTTATTCAAATTCAAACAAAGAGAATTTTTCTATCGACTCGCGGATTAATAGCTAATTAAATAGAGCATGCAAACGATCTATCTCTCCCTCCCTCTTTCGCATATCCGAAGCTCTCGTTTGGATTTCAAGGCCTCTGCGCCGCGCGTCGCTCCCCATACATACACATGATATCGCGCCAGCATTTCTTCGCGATTGCCGCTCTTCGGCCTAGTTAAGTCCTTCGCGATTCGAATTTCACGGCGATGCGTATCGAGAGTTGGCGCGCAGGTGCGCCGCGACAAACCGCGCGCAATATCCCAAGCGCGCGCGGCTTTTCTCTTTCCGGCAGCCGTTCGAGCGTTTACGCGGCTAATGGTAATGAAGAGCGACGCGCGGCAGCAGCTTATAAACGTCACGTGCACGCACGTATCGCCTCGAGCGCGCGCGCGCGCTCACCTTTCTTCGCCCCGACAGACTCGATCTCTGTAATCCGTTGTGTAACACACGGCGCGCGCGCGCGCGAGCATCCGTTAACTCGCGATTGACTATGGATGAAATGACCGACGTCGGGGCCTCCTACGTCAGGACTCTCCTTCTCCTTACATCGTCTCCTGCTCGTGACGATTTTCTCCGCGTGTGTACTAATTGATTTTCATTGTTCCAAGCGCGCGCGCATGGTGGGACGTGTGTATCACGTGAGCCTCGTTACAATGCCGGATTATCGTTATTTCCTTCGGGCTTCGCTTGTAATTGATCCTTATTAACCGTTCTTTCTTAAACGTTAATTAAACATCCTAGAGGATAGCGCGCCTCGTAAGAACGATAATTGAAGGGGGCAAAAGAGAAAAAAAAAGAGAAGTTACCGATCGTATACCGATCACGAGCTTTTGCCGGTTTGGTTATAATTTAAAATTGCACTGGCGACGATGAAAAAAGAGGGGGGGAGAGGGAGAGAGAAAAAAGAAACTTGCAAAGCCTTTTTAATTCCGAGGATAAAACTTTTTGAGAAAAATTAAAGCGCGGATTTCTCACAGGAATAGGCGCTTTTTCTGCCAGCCTGGTAATTTGATTGGAAAGTAGCCGCCGAGAGCGCGGGCCAGAGCTATAATAAGTGATCCTTTCTAAAAAAAATATTCTCCCCCTCCACCCACCCCCTATTCCGCGGAGAATATGTAAAACGAGATATTTTGTCATGAGCGTTATGCACTCGGGCATACATAGGTATACCGATCGCGAACTCGTGTGTGTCTATTAAAATCAGCGCCGCATGCGCGCTTTTATTTTCCTCTCCGCGCCCAGGGAAGCCTTTCAACATTGAACGGCGCGCAGCTCTGTGCGTCTACGCGCGCGCACGCGCGTGAAACTGCCTCGGCATTGAGATTTCCTCGGCGTTATAGACAGGCGGGGAGATATCCGCTAAAGGATATCGGCCAACCTTTCCCAGAATTTGTCGCGCGCCGCTCGTAATTATAATCTCTCTCGCCGGATCCTTGATCGTGAACGAAACGGATTTAGCCTTAGCCAGCCTAATTACGGCGCCCACCGATCGGAACCCAACGACAAGGCGACGCGTATTTTCCATGGCTCTCCGAGCTCCTATCTCCCCTCCCCCTCCCAAGGAAGGCCAGCCGGAAGCAGAGAGCGACGACGACGGCGTAGACCTTAATTTTCCTCAAAACCAGATCGGTAAGGCCAAATCGCTGCCTAGCGCTGCGCGCGACTGGCAATTCAGCTGCAGACGCCCGGATTTTCCCACGGCTATCGGATATTACGTTATCGCCGGGCGCTTTACACGCGGACGCTGCTTTTTCGACTGTACATAGTTGCATATTGACGTTGAACGATCGCCGGCTCGTTGGCCAAAGCTCTATTTATCTCGGCTTCTTAATGTTTTAGAGCAAATATTAATGGAGCCATTGTTTATTTTGCCATTAGAGTACACACAGGCTGGGCGGGACAATCGTCTGTCACGTGCACTAAAATAGATTACGTCCCCTCGCGAAGTTTTGATTTATTGGTCGATTTTAATGTTCGAAATATATAGAGAGAAAAAAAGGTAATAAAGTTGATTGCACGACTTTTATTATTTTTTTTTTAATTCATTGAACAGCGTCGATAATGGAGAATAGGTGTCTTTTTTTCTCACGTTCAACGCCAGAGCTGAGTCGCGTTACGATTTTCCGAGGCGCGTTTTTGTGTGCGGGAAAGCGTGCGATTATAATATAATGCAGATGTAACGTAATTATCCCGATGCCGTGTGTATTATGTTTAACATTAAGAGAAACATCCTTTGAAATGGAAAAATCATATAAATATTTATGGCTATTCGCTATACGACATTAGTTACCGCGAGTTTCGCACGTACACACAATGCTCTTTTATAATACAGCCGAGCTGATAATAATAATTACTTAGACTAATAAGAACACGAGCACTTGAGATTTCTAAGGATCTTTTTTTTTCTTCTTTCAGGCGCACAAGAAATAAAAAAGCGATCCAATCAATCTGTAAATTTATGCTCATAGTTTCTGATTTACTGAATAAACTTTAATAGAGATGAATTAAATAAAAAGTGAAGTTGAGAGCCGCCGCAGGGGGGCTGGGGGTGGTTATAGCCGCGGAAAATGAATCATTAACACGCGGCATGAAAATGTATATCTCGAGCACTAATTGATAACGTATAATCAATCACTTGTAAATTGCATTTGCGAACAAGAGTGTAAATTCTTCTCGCGGCGCTTTTCACGTCCAATCGTAACGCGCTTTATATACGTCAAACTCTTAAGGTGGGGGGCCTCTTGCAACACTCTCGATTATTATGTTGTCAGGGTTATCGTTACGCCAAATCCCCCCGAGAGTTTGGTTTTTTAGTTGTCGCTCCGCGCGCGACGCGAAAAAGGAAAAGAAGAGAGCTTTGACGCGGAGAGAGGCAAGAAAAAGGCCAGCCTCGTGTACAAACTTGTAAGACTAGGTTTGTCGTCGGGCTAATTGAGCGATCGATCGATCTCGCGCAGCTTCCGTGATAAACCGGCTCGGATGCGTCAGCGATTCCGGCCGCCTCGTCCGTGAACTGAATTCGGAGCGGAAGCTCGAACGTTGTCCCTTCCGAGTTTCCCGGGGCAATTTTAATTGCGCGCATCTTGGCCAATTCGACACGCAACGCAGGCGATGGCTTATCGGAAAAATTAGCAGCTTTGTACTTTGTTATCGCTGCGGCGGGGAGAGCGGACTTTTCATCGCTCCTGATTTTTCGACGAGTGATAATTAAATAATTATTTCCTATCATTAATGGGGAGGTTACGGCAATACAAGCGTGCCTGCGTAATTTCGGCGGCGAGAGATAAAAATTGTGTATTGCGCTTGCGCTCGCGCATTTGGAAACGCGCGATTTTCATTAAAATGTGCTTTCGCAATTAGATCTACCGGCTATGGGCATTAATAGGCAGCTCGAGAGAGGGAGAGAGAACGTATATATATAGGTATATTTTTTTAAGGAACACGTATTGAAAGCACGTCATATATATACATACTACGGCATAATTCTAATGTTATACAACAATGCTTTTCTGGAAACGTTGTTTCTTGCAAAAGTCCAGTACACAAGAAAGTGAATGTCAGTTTCAGCGGTCCTCTACAGCACACACACACTATAACTTACACAATGTAGCCGTGATATAAGTTTTTTGCGAATGTACGTGTGACCCAATTTTGAGGGGGAAAAAAATTTATCTTAGGGATTTTTAAAATTGTTTCGCTTTTCGTCTGGCTAATTTACATTTTAATTAGAATAATGTTATACATTTTGCACCCACCCCCTCTGTTCCCCTCCAAATATCTCGTAAAGCTGCTCTATTTTAATTTCAAAATTTATATTTTGAAAGTTAATGGCTCCGTACAATTAATGCAACGTTAATCGAATTCAAGAGATTCTTGAAAAAATAGTTGTTATAATTACCCTTGGCGTTTCTAATTAATCCGCAAGATAAACCGTTACGTCAGCAGTCAAAAGCAGCCTAAATAAAAATAATTAGTTGTGATAAATGCGCGCGGATTGCTCAATTCATTTGCCATCGCGATAGAGAGAGAGCTACCGGTTTTATATATTGTGACAACTTCATTTTACCCTCTCGTATTTCATGCCGCTCTTTTCATCAGTCGATTCTAACAATCAACGGCAGCATGACTGTTGCTTCGCTGTGTTTTTTTTAAGACCATAACGATAAATCAAATATTGTTTTGTAAACCGATACAACAGAAAGTGCCGAGGGAGAGAGAGAGAGAAAATTAAACCGTCCAACTTTCGATTAGTAATAAATAAAAGCTATGATTCTAATTTGCTTTCTATTCTGTATCGTTTTTAATTTTATTACTTATCTTCGGGATACAGGAAAATTTAGTAAAATAAACTAGATCAATAACGAAAAAATTCAAAATCTTAGCCAGGAAAGCGCCTGGAAGGACTGGTTAATTGCTTAAAAAGAAGAGAAAAGAAATAAGGTCGGTATTTTTTTTCAGGCTGATTGTTTTGAACATTTTCACCTTATCAAGTGAGCGTGCACACACACACACGCGCGCGCCCGGAGCGAGTGTACATTGTATCGATCATTAGAAGGAAATCGGTATAAATTATTTGACTTTCCTCGCAAAGCCCACGGGGCTAGGCCGATTCTCGTAACGTGATCACGCTGAGTTTAATATTTTTCTTCCTAATGATCGTATCACGAAATCTGAAAGTGTACTGGTATTACTCGCCGCTCGAGCGCCCGAGTGCAATGCTTCATCGATCTTATCTATAATGGAATGCGAAGTAGAGTGAGGCTTATGATTCCGAGAGATAAGTTGTTATTCAATCGTGGGGGGCATATTAAGTTTCATGAAAAAAAAAAAAAATTATTTTTCCGTTTTTTTTTTCCGAAAATCCCGGCCTTTTTGGCTCGAAACAAGAGTAAGTAATTATGCCATTTTATTGCACGATAAACGTAAGCGGCTTATTATACCGTAAATGGGAAAACGTAATTATAAAGCTATTGCAAGCTTATACCAGGATATCGAAGACAATCACTATGGGCTCATAGCTAGCGACTCCTATTTTTTTTCGCTCGAAGTAACGAGCTCTCTCTCTTTCTCTCTCTCTATCCCACTCTTAAGCCTGGCTAGGTAAAACATTTTTATCCGTTACTTACTTACCCGCTGTACTGTCTTACCATGCGCGCATTTTCCACTGGCGGACTCAGTTCTGGATCTGATCGTTGGATGGAGTTACTTTCGCAGGACAAGCTGCTCCTTGTAAATTCTTCGTGTTTCTCTCTCGCTCTCTTTCTCGAATTATGTCATGCAATTACTTGTCAGTCCAGAAGCGGCATGAATATTTATAAGGCGTAATAAAGTTAAATGTAATTTATTTGAAAAGAAGAAAAAAACGACTAAAGAAAAACAACTTATCTTATTTATTAATGTTATGAAAGTTAGTTTTGCAAAACAACGCCGATAAAGCGTAAAATATATTGCAGCTCGAGTAGTTGATTTAAAAATATTACTTTTAGAACTTAATTTAGTAATATGCGCGAGGTAAAAAGGTGACCTGGTCAGAGAAAAACGAATTATTGGTTATAAGCGAAGAAAAAAAATTGCGGTAAATCCTTTAATATATTCTGCATGGAAATTCAATAATCGATAACGTTGAACGTAATATATGCTCAAATTACGCTCCTTAATTCTTACATATTACGGCTGGGAATATATTGGGAAAATTCTGAAAATTTATACAGAAGTAAGTCACCAGAATTATCACGACATTATCGATGAATAAATATTTGAAATAATTTCAAAACAAACGATCTGCCGTTATCGAAAAATTAGCTCAGCTTAGGCCCAGAACACTCGGCTCTTCTCGAAAAATCTCCTTTTCTCTCTATACGACTGCGCTGGCATTAGCATAAGGATGGGTATATAACGAATCGGCGAGGCGCGACGATAGTCTACGAGGCTCGTAATTGCCCGGCGGTCAATCTGCGCGCTCGGGCGAGCGAAAAAGTGGCCCCCTCCTGTACGGCTCGCACACACGCGAGGATAGATATAGAGCGGAGGAGAGTCGATAACCGCGTCTAGAGGCGATCGATCTCCGAGATATCTCAGGCCTCGCTCGAGAGAGAGAGAGAGAGAGAGATCTCATTTTCCTTCGCGCACGACTGAGCCCCTTTTTTTTCTCTCTCCTCGCACTCCTCCTCCGAGAGCCGCGTGAATATAAGTGACCGCGAGAATACGAGTTTCGGAGACGCCCGCTAATTGTGTCCGAGACTATGGGCTACTATGAGATTGTAAGGCTACACGTTATAAGCTGGTGCGCGAGTTTACGGAGCTAGTTAAAAATATAGGGGGACCTTGTTTTTGTCGCATTGTTTAGCCTCTGTTTACCGGTCTTTAAAGTACCTTTAAGGCCCCGAGGAAAAACGGTCGTTAATGCGTCTCTCTCGACGTCTGTCAGGAGTGTATACCCTTGCTTTTTACTGCGCTTCTCGCCTTGCCGTTTACGATTCGCAGCTCTGTTTATTTAACACTCGGCTATAGCGTGTAAGCGCATTGTAAGTGCTGCTCACACTCTCGCGCCTGACTCCATCTTCCACCAAATACAATTACTCGTTGCGGCAAAACTTCCCTCCGGAAACTCTCCTCGAATCCGAATATGAATACAAAATTGCGTAGTTTTTTCAATCGCTCGGTGTATGCATACATTCCCAATTGTCCGGCACATCCCGGAAAATTCAAATGAATCATATATAAAGAGACACAGGCGTCTCCTGCGGAATGACAATTCGCTTCTCTCCATCAAACGCCGAGTGTTGGGCTCGTCTATTAACCAAGTGTCAGACACGTGCGCGCAGTCGCGAGTGCATCGTCATCTCTCGCTCGCGAGAATTTAAATCGATCTGCATAGACCGACTGATGGTGGGGGGGGGACGAGTGTAAGGGGGTGGGGGAGTTGGCGCGTAATCGCGTGTATACGCGCGCTCTCGAGAGAGTCTCTGCGCGATGACCAAACCGTTTTCTCACGCTTACGAACGCGTATATAGGAGTGCGGCCGAGTGGAAAAGACGGGGAAAGGGGGAGTCTGGCGGCAACGACGCTCTCTGTCCCACGCCGATCTGACTTTGCCGCGCTGTAATTCTATTATGATGGCCGACCGCCGGAGATACTGCCGAGACGAGCTTAAAGGACAACGTGGAGGTGACAAAAAAAATAAGGTCGTTTAAGAGAGAGAGCGACTAGCCAAGTTCAGCTTCGATTATAAGCCAGCGGATGATTTTCATACGTATCGCTATAGGCGTGCGTGCGTAGATTGTGGCTATTAGAGAAAAAGTGCAGGATTAATTCTTTTTCTTTTTGCTTTTTCGTCATTTCTCACGCGCGCAATGCAAAGCCAGGCCGCTTTATATATTTTTATCGGGCGTAGCCAGTAATTTCCGAGTCGAAAAAAAGGAGGCTCAATTAAAAAGCCGACTATACGAGAGAGAGAGAGAGAGAGAGAGAGAGAGAGAGAGAGAGAGAGATATCGTAGGTCGCTTAGTCTTGACACTGAGTCGCGCTCGTGTGTATAGGCAGGTATATAACTTACACAAACGGGTGCCAAACGAAATTCCAGGAGGCTTGCTATTTCGCGGTCGTGGGTAAGCGGGCGGCTTATCCATTCTCCATATGTTTTCGAGAGGCATTGTCTCCCGCGGGCAATAAGTGGGCCCTCTCTCTCTCTCTCTCTCGAGGGCCATCTGTGTCGCGCGCGCTGACATTCCGTTGCGCAAGCCAAGTGCCCGCACTTACCGAACATGGACGTCGAGTCTGAACGAATTTGGAAATCGGCAGGAGCTGCTCGCGCGCACGCGCGCGTGTGTAATCTGCGAGCGGCTGCTAATGGGGTTGTGACGAGTATATGTCTTAAAACGGGGTTGCTGCCTACCGCCACAGAGGGCACACGTGTTAATTGGGTTGTGCAAGCCCGCTTTGACTATCAGCCGCGATATACCCTGCTCTCCTATATAGCGCCTGTATATACGCGAGCGCTGTGTGTTGGCTCTAGAGGCGAAGTTAAGTATATGCGCTTATTATATTACGACGCGTGTGGTTATTTCTCCGTCTATAATCTGTTTTCAGCGCAGATAGGCCGGCGAAGTTTTTCATTAGTTTTAATGATCCAGGCAGGGTCGGGGATATGGCGCTCTGCGGTAAAACGGATATGTGCCCGTCTGTAATGGGTCTCTGCGATAAATAAACGAGAGAGGCTTATTGTTCATTATGCTAATCCGGGCAATTTTAATATATAGATTCACCGAGTCATCACACTTACGCTCGACGCGCTCGGCTGATTTATCACCTAAATAATCGTTTTTCTAAAATAGAATGCAGGAAAAAAAGAAACGAAGCAACTGCATTGCAATAAGTAAAAAGGAAATAACGAATCCAGGAAAAAAAAACGCAGCAAAGTGATTGATCGGGCTGTAAATCGGCGTGTAAAAAAGACCTGCGCTTAGAAAGAGAGAGAGTGAGTGTCGGTGAAAAACAAAAGGCTCGAAATAAATAAAAATGAGTTAGGAAGGGAGTTCCAAGACTTGCCTTGGAAGACAAAAAGAGAAGCCGCGTTGCGCCAGAAGCTCGTCTTGTCGCGCATATACGCATTACACGTGTTTACCCCGGGTTCGTTCCTTTTTTTTTTTCTTCATTTGCACATATTTATACATCGCAAGAGAGACGCGTCGTCGGGCGATATTCCTCGTAGATTCATTTTCCCTAGCTTAGCGGTGAGCCAAGAGTACGCTTACTTAATATTAATTAGCTGCGCTTCAGGTTTGCCCCCCCTCGTGCCGAACAAAAGGCCACCTGCCATGCACGAGAGAGAATGAGAGATGGCGGCGAGGGGAGGGAAATACGTGACCAGATGAGCCGGGTAACGCAACGCGAGTGTTCACCTAGATTTATTAAACTGCCGCGGGACAAGCGGCCGAATGATCGGCTCTTCTGTCATTCGCTGCTGCGTATATACGCGCGGACTTTTCCATATATGCAACGTTCCCTGGACGCGCCGATCACTTGCGCGTTGAATCAGCGCAGCTGACTCGCGAGTGTATATCCTACGGTGTCGCATTAATTATATTAATCGTCGTCTGTGATGCCGCTTGATTGCTCGGCCGATGAATAATGCGGAAGTGACGGAGGAAAGAGAGAAAAAATAAGTAATCGTGAATGAGCCCGCGCTGTCTCGTAATTACACCGCTGAATCTCTATTTAGCCGATGTTCATTCATTAACGATATATCTACGAACTCGCGCCGATTGTAAACTTGAGCTTGTTTTCTTTTTGCCGTCGTTCTTTGGTTTTAATGAAAATTCAAGCGCGGTTTATTGATAGACCCCGAGATTAATACCGCGAATCATTGAGATTTTTTTTCTTAGGAAAAATCAATTTCCATTCTTATAATCCGCTAATAGCTCGACTTATTTGCGCCGATTTAAACGACACGGCTGGCTTACGTTAATCTTGATGTTCGTATGTACACGTTTAAACTGTTACCTAAATACCGTTTCATTCATACAACCGAGATAACACAAATTTCACTCTTTATAATATGAGCACATATACAAACAAGCGTACACACACCATGCCTTTTCACTCTCTTCGGTCGTAACCTACTTCCATACATTTTTTCCTCAACCAGATACAATAAATCCCTGTCGAAATAATAATGCATCTTCGCCCAGAGTCACAATGATATAATTGTACGCGTATCGCGTCTGATCATTCCCGGCCGTTACTACTTAAACCCGCATAAGAATCGATAAATTACCGATCGTCCAAGCTCCAACGCCAATTAGCGAACCCGTCTCATTTAACACTCGTCACGTTGCTCTTATCACCCTTTCCGAAATTTCGTTTGACGCAATGTTAAAGAGCTTAGTCTTGTTCGAATCACACTGGCCTCCGTCATCGCGTTTTTCCCCCGCAATTGGCCGTCGTGTCACTCCTATACAGTTCTTAAAAAAATAAACTAAGCTCGCCTTCGCACGAGTCCTTTTCTTCGCATTTTCACAGCGCAATTGGGCGGGGAATCAACGAAAAGCAGCAAGCGCGCGTGTACGTACGGTGGGTAACGTTAGCAGCGCGCGCGCATTCCCAAGACACGCGCGCGCGGTGGGCTTGCGCAACCCGGCGACTCGCGCCACGTAAGAGCGTCGTTATATTATAATAGCTCAAGGCTCACGCCGCCGGCACACGGGTTGGCTGTACGCACGGTTTGCACGTAGTGCTGCTCTCGCGGGTCGTCGGCGCCGGCCGAGGTCGAGCGTTCCAGATCATCGTGGGACTATCCTCGGCCCGCGATCTTCCCTCACCGTGGGCGCGGTCTTTTCGCGAGCGCGACTCTGGAATGTCGCGGCAGAGACGATCGGAGCGTTAGGCTTATACCTCTACTAGAGTCATCGGATGTTCCGGATGCTTTTCTCCTGTTTTCCCTATACATCCGTTATACATATGTTAAGGTTCACGGGTACGAGACTCGTGGTAACAATGCTACGGGAGGAAGTCTCGTGCGTAAAAAGATTATATGGATTTTTGTTTCCTTCCATCGGCTTTCTTATATTTACGATCGTTTGTTGGGTCTCAAAGTATTGCGTGTATTTACGTCTCTGCTTTTGTGTCGTTAAACGTAAACGATCAAAGCACGACGAGGATATAATGGCATGTATCAATGTAACAGAGGAGACACGCTTACAGTCGGGGAGAAGCCGATTGATTTCATAACCGGCACACGCTTATCCGTATCGCGCCTACGGGCTGTATGGCTATGCGGGCATATTCAAGAGGTATATCGCTTTTCATGGTTAGTATGGAATTTCATATGGGACACCGCACTGGCTGACAATTAGGAGAAATTCACCTGACGCCTTTTCACGCCTTTACAAACCGAGAGAAAGAGAGAGATAAGGCGGAATCGGGTGTACGGAGACCGAGAGAAGGAAATGATGCGGTAGAGAGCGGTGTATTATCTTTTTTCGTGCGGCAAATGAAACGGCCGGAAAACGATTGTTATGCGCGAACGAAAGAATCGGCGTGCGTCATTTTTTTTCTTCATTTTACATAAGGCATATGTATATCCGCGCGCCGCGGATGATTCGAAGAAAAATCACGGGTATGCGTAATCCACGAACTTCCTGCTTCGCCGGAGGTATATACGGGATCATCAAAGGAGGTTGCTGAATTTTCGGCGAATCTCGGAGAAAAACTCGCCGCGAGACAATTCGGTTTCGCGAATGTGTTTCCTTTTTTCCATTCACAAGCCAGACGAAATGAGATGCGCGCAGATGGAGGGGTGAGAGAGAGACAAAGAGTGGGGGGAGAAAGAGACAATGGCGCGCCAAGTGTCAATCGTGCAGGAGTCGAGCCGTAGGTGGCCCCATTCTCCACCCTGTCGCAATATGGCTCTTCACCAGCTGAGCCTTATGAAGCTTCTCTTGAGGCGCCGGGCGCAAACGATTTAGCGAGTTGAATCCCCGGGGGGATGAGCGCGCGTTGCCAAAAGATGTTTTGTAGGCGATTTGGCGGCGAAGCTCGACCTGCGGCCTAATTTGGCAGGCTGACAGATCTGTGGGATTTTCGTGGGTATTGTAAGTGAAGCTAATTACGCGTAATTACATTTGGAAGGCAAGAGAAAAAAAGGAAAGGAAAAAGAAACGTGAATCGGTCGCGAAATTCAAGCGTCCCCTCGAAACTCGTTTGGTTATTACTACTCGGGTTCATTGTGTATACGTCCTCTCTTGCTTAAATATTCCACGTTGATGATTCTCGAATCGAGCAATCGGCGGGAAGTCACGTTGAGAAGTATATACTTTGAATAAAAGAGAGAGAAAAAATTTAAACAATAGCAAAAAAGCGCATGCAAGACGTAAAATCCAACTGATTTTTTTTTTACAAATCACTCGGCTCTTCGTCGAGCAAAAAACAACAGCACGCATCTTCCAGGCACACAAACAGCCATTCATATTCAAAAATAGTTTTTTCCATCCCAATCAAGCCGAGAGTAATTTCGCATAAAAATACAACCTCCAAGTTTACCCATCGTATTACACATCCAGCGCTGCATAACAGACAGCGTGTGCGTATGGTCGAAAGAGCGCACAAAACCCGATTCCTAAGAACAACGGGGGAGAGGCACACGCGAAGCCCGGAGAGCATTCGAAATCGGTTGCAGCGCGTATGTAGGCACTTAGCTTAAAATGTGTTTCAGTGAGTCAAGGTCGGGAAGTCGCGTTATACCCAGCCAGCTGAGTATAGCACGCACGCCGGGTTTCAGGAGGCTTGTGTTGCATCACCTCGACGGGCTTCCTCACTTTGGCACACCAGTATGCGGGCCCGATGTATCGGTATGATCCCGTGTCTTCTGGCAGGACTACACTCGTTGCGCAAGACCAGTTTCGGATGACAATTTCTATGCTTATTTTTTAAAGGCTTCTTCTTTCTCATGTTTAATGGACCTTTTTCATTTTCCTCCGAGTAATTAAATTGTGAGGGACGAAATATAAAACGCACGACGACTTATGGTAATTGCAAATATTCTGACATCACAAGCGCCTGTGCCACTGGGACATGTACGAGTTTTTTTTTACATTGTTTTTTTTTTCGGATGACCTTAGATCTTGGTTCTCAAGATTATAATGTGGTTCAACTCGAGAGCCATAACAATGCAATTAAGATTATTCAGCGCGCGTTTTACATATCATTGTCGAGCGCTCTGATACGACGCTCGGTCGAGATTAAACAAAAAAATTGGGGATTTTTCTCGGTGTGAGAGAAAAAGGCGATCCGCCTAAACGGAATAAAGCGAAGAAAAAACAATAGTAAAACAGAGATGGAGAAAAGTGTGAAAAAACA
Source organism: Anagyrus pseudococci (assembly GCA_030522585.1). Classification (NCBI taxonomy): domain Eukaryota; kingdom Metazoa; phylum Arthropoda; class Insecta; order Hymenoptera; family Encyrtidae; genus Anagyrus; species Anagyrus pseudococci. The sequence goes on along the minus strand of JAPYYQ010000622.1, from coordinate 64,748 downwards.
AATGGAGGAAAAGCCGCAAAAACGGGCGCCATGCGTCAGGCTCAGAGCGGCGAGGCGCGTTTACAAGCAAAAGTCTCCTCTCTTTCGCGGGCGTAGGCTGTCGCGGGCGAAGGTTACGGCTTGTACACAGGCGACAGCGCAAAATATCGCGCTACCACTCATAGGATGCGTGAATCTCTCGACAATGAAGGGGCCGCCGCGCGTCTCTCCGACGTGGGAACAGCGGGTGTTGCAAGCACCACAGGCCGCGGCCCTCGCTACTAGTTCCCCCCCCCCCCCCACGCGTCTCTTTTATCTCTTTCACCTATACTCGCGCTGTTTTTTTTTCTTAATTTCCGCGCTCCCCGGATAGGTTTTTGTGTGTCTCCGGCTTTACTTTTACTTCCGCGCCTGTTGGCGCTTTGTTGGGCTACGCATAGAGAGACCTTGCGGCTATTATGTACCCGGGCTTATGTGCCGCGGATTGGAATTTTTTGCCGTACGCATAGGACATTACTTTGTTGGTAAATTTTTTCTTTCTCTTGGATTTACGTGATATTTTTCGGGTTTCGCCCTTGTCGGATGTGGAATCTCGGGGATTTTCATTGTTTACGTGGAGTTTCGGGATGAGACGGTCGATTTCGCAAGGACACGAGTTAGAAAAAAAAAATAACATCTCGGATCTTAATCGTTATGCTGAAATTGATCGTGACGAGAATGTATGTCGATTTTGATGATATCAAGGCGGCTTGGGAAATCTGAAAAATGTCAATTACGTGATAGCATAGACACACTGGCAGGGTAGTGTATAATCTTCGGGATATGAGACTTGCTTAATTTTCGCCTCGAGGCTTCTCTCGCAAACGAGCAGCGACACTTCTCGTTTTTCCATTTTTTTTTCTTCTACAATTTAACAAACAATGAATTATGCAGCAATTCCGCGCGGCGCCCGTTACATCTGAAATGGAAAACTTAATTTGTCAGGGGAGTTATCTCTAATTACTAAAACTAAGCGATTGGTGCTGGCGAATAATCATTTGTTATTGCCTTTGCTATATCTCAGCTCGGAAGTCTTAAAAAACCATAAATTTGTTTTTAAAATAGGATACGCCGCGTTCAGAGATGTTGGAGAAAAAAAGAACATAAGCAAATAAATCATCCGCGCCAAATTTATTTTGATCACGCAACAAACAAGAAAAAGACAAACCTAAGTGAGTACACACCCTACGTACACGCTTACTCCTTCCTAAAATCCTTTTTCCCCACCTCTCTCAGGTAAGAAAACGAAAACTCGAAATTAATGACGAGCCTGCGCAAAAGAGAGGGAGAGCTGAGTCGCTCCCCGTAGTAGACGAGAGCGCTCGTCACCCCGCGCGTACAAGAGAGAAAGAGAGAGAGAGCTTACGGGGCGGGGGAGTGACGGTGCGGGTCGGCAGAGGAGGAGGAGGACTGCGCGCGCGACGAGCAGCCGATGACAACAGGTGTATACCTCCCACTACCGGCGCGTCGAGAGAGCCGCGGATGACCTCCCGCGTGTCGTGTCGCGTCGCGAGCCGTAGGGATAAATGTATACGCGCGGGCCCAGCAAGCTTTTAGTTTACAACGCGTCGGCACTCCGAGTGAACTGCCAGACGCACCTCTCTATACCCGCAGTTGGCCAAAGTGTTTCATGTTTTTCAATATTTTTGGCTTTTTGAGTTTTTTAAAGGCCGAGTGTGGTATCGGTATTTTGTGACGCGGATTTGGTGCTTGCGCGACGCGGTGATTTTGTTTTTTTCGTTGGTTTGTTGGTGTTTTTAGTCATAATTGTAATTTTGGTGAGGAAGCGGTATATTTGGAGAGAAGTGCCATGGAGGTGGTGCATAGGCCGGTGTTTGTGGTCTTCGTCGATCGTTGGAGATTACATTTTGTAAGTGTTTTTTTGTGTGTGGAGATTTTAAACGAAATTTTTATTTTTAATTATTATTGTTTTGATGAAAACAGTGTGTTTATTTAAAATCATGCACAAGTTATTAACAGAAGGTATAGATTGAATTTTAATAATCCTATATAGGATTAAAAACAAGAATATATTTTTCTCTATGACTGGTAACCTATGGTTCATATTTTGAAATCTATTTCGAAAGCTTTTCTGAGCTTTTTCATAACAAATACTCGCTACCAAATTACTTTCTGGCAGCTTTATCCAGTCACATTAAAACCATATCATACAATCTACCAGCACGAATATGAGTTTATTTCACAAAGAAAAAAAAAACTAGCCCAATAGTCATACCATATCCCTAAAGAAAAGTCTCCTATTTTATCGTCATCTAAAACCATAATAATAACATTCTTAAAAAAGCTTTGATTTAACTCCACCCTCACCTCAACTAATCACCAAGCGTCCTCTCCCCCCATAAAATTACACAGATCAGACGTAAGAAAGCTCTCTGGTAATAAGATCAAAGCTATAACAGCCACACATAAAAGAGATATCCCAGCGCAATGCCAAATATCTCTTGCCTTGACATAGCCGACATTCTGATCGGTATTACTAGTCGCTTATATCACAAGAAAATGTGGAAACGCGCTCTCTGCGTGTCGACTGCGGGTACATGGTCTCTCTCTCTCTCTCAAGGAGTCTCACGAGAGTCTGCGGGAATCGTATAGGGAGGCAGTCGCTCGCCTGCTTATACTCACGTAACGCGCGGCCTTGCTCGCATCGGCAGAGCCGATATCGGTGGTGGATCTATTATGAGGATAGCCTCTCGGTGAGGACACACCACAGCAATGAGGGCTACCAGGATAATGCGCCGAGCGCACGGAAAGCCGCTGGTGCGTTAAGCACGTTATATGGGTTCTCTGTGCATACGGGGCGGCATGCAGAGTATATACGCAGGTGGAGAACGAGAAAAATAACAGGATACATCTCTGCGTGCACGCGAGTTGCGCACGAACACCGCGTGATTGTCCGTATATACATGTGCTATCCTGTATAGGCGCGGTGACTTCCTCGTCTTTTCGTGTCGCTCGGTTATCTAGGCTCTCCTCAAGGCGCAGCGATTTTCTCTCTCTTCTTGGAGCGATTGCTCAAAAAAAGAAGAAGAAGAAAAGAACGGGCAGGGAGGGGACAAAAAATAGGAGAAGAAAATTGTAGGACGAGTCTCTCGGCTTATTCAACCTCTGCGCTTGTTATTTGCGTTCGTCTAGCCGTTTCGCTTTCAGTTATTGACGACAGTGTGGGTGTGTAAGCGTGTGGAGCACTGATTCATTTCGTTTAATGCCATAGCTGGTTATAATGCAAAGCAGTTGCTTAGCATATTACGACGTTCTTTTTTAAGCAGAAGGAAGCGTTATCCAGAGATTAGTATGGTAATACTTTGTCGCCCAAGCTCAGCTCGGATTTGTGATGTATGAAATCGATTTATTTCATTTTTACTTATAATTATGAAGATTATCCTTTTTTCTCTCTGTTTTATAACAATCGATGATGAGAGCCGTGTGTTTGTTTTTAATTAACGTCGAGGTAATTTCTAGTACTGGTTTAAAAATTACAGAGCGGCCGCTTATTCTCGGTACGATCATATTTGCCGCGTCAATTCCGTCGGAAATTCGATTGACTCGCACGAAATTGATTGAAATATTCCGGCAGGTTTTACATGACGGAAGTAGATATTGGGAAACGACTCGGTTGATTTGTTTATCCAGGGGGACCTTTTTCCGTGTCGTTGGCCCCTCGTGATAAAATATTTTTTTTTTAGCGACGGGTGTACAACCTGTCAAAGGGCTGTTACTTTCGTATCTACTTTTATCTCAACATCCATCGCGGGGGATTCCACAATTACCGATGGGGTTGGAACAAACTTTTTGGGTCACACGTTTGTCATCGTGAAAAATTAATCAGCTCGTGTAATGAAACGAAAAGTACTATTTTTCTTTCCAAGTTTAACGCATGCTAACTAACACTTAAAAGCACCATAAAAATAATGTACACATTTCAAAATACGATATAAGATAATTACACTTGTTAGGAATAATTTAAAGCCATTAAAAGAAATTATCACTCGAATACAAGCTCGCATGGAACAGTTGTTAAATCAAATTGTATAACAAGTAAAGATACTATGCGTGTCTGTGTGCATTGCAGGTGACCGCGGCACTACTCTTGTTTCTGAGCCTAAGCAGCGTATCCTGTCAATTGGACTTGCCCCAATTGCGGGACGACGGGAGATACGAGCCGAATGACCGTCGTACGTCACAAGACGACCGCTACGATCGCAACGAGGGCCGTCGGTATCCGCAAGAGGGCCGGTACGCCCAGGACGACCGTCGGTACAATCAGGACGACCAGCGATATAATCAGGACGAGCGGCGATACAACCAGAACGAGCGTCAATACCCTCCAGATGACCGGCGATATCCCCAAGACGACAGATACGATCGGTTCGAGGGGAGAAGGCCAACCCCCACTACGCCCTCGTACAGGGACGACGACCGATACGACGTCGGTCGTCGACCACCGCCGGTCGATATTTCCAACCTCCTGGCTAGTCTGGACTTCGTCGGTGCTCAGCGCTGCAGCAGCAACGTCGCCGCCCAGTGGAATTACGAGACGAACGTTAACGAGGTCTCCCAGCTGCAAGCGGTAAATTAACGAGATTATTAGGGGGAGATGTATAAGCTGACCCTGAGAGCTTTCGATCGTTCGCCGGATAAACGGGATCGATATTTTTTTGGTGGGAATTGTTTGGAGAGAAAGCGGTAATGGGTTTACGTCGGCCTTTTCTGTAACGTAGCGTGGACAGGGTTAACATGCAAAAATCACATTTCAACTGGGAACAATGACGGATGAAAGTTGGAAAATTTCTGGCTGTTATATAAAAACACGCGGTCGTACTTATTCGAGAGAATACCGGGGAGCTTTCTCGTTATTTCGCTTTGTGATTTGGACGGGAAATAAGGACTAAACGCGGATTAATATCATTAAGCAACAATGAAAAAAAATAATATGAGATATGATAAACAATGAAGAAAAAAAAGAAAATGAAAATCGCTATTACATTGTTGCAAACGTTATCCGGGAAGGGAGGGAGTAAAGCGCAGCAACCGAATGAAAAAGGGGGCGAGGAAGAAAAAAATGAAAGCAGTGGAAGAGAGAGAGAGAGAAGCCGGCGAGCAGAAAGTCCTCGACCCGATCTTGCGTTTTTTTCTTTTCTCAGAGATGTGGTTATAGAGGGGGGAGGGTGAGCGGTCCTAGCTTCCTCTCCGTCTTAGACTGACTGACTCTTTCGCGCGCGCGCGAATTTCCCTGACACGAGAGGCCGAGAAGAGGAACGAAAGGACGACTCTTAGCGCGGAAAAAGTTCCCAGGCAGGCATTGTTTATCGCCCCGGAGGAACGATTGAGTAACGAGCTAAAAGCGCCACGCGGTCAGTCGCCTCCCGCTTTCCAGTAATCCGCCGGCTTTTTAATTCTCCCCGCCGACTGATTCCGCATTTCCGAACGGATTTGAGCGCGGAATTGGGCTTTCGTTTTTTAACTTTTTCTTTTCTTCTCAGTCGTTTGAATATAAAATTGACTATATTACGATTTTTAATAAGATTTAAGTTCAATCGAAGTATTTATAATTTGTTATTACGATATTTTAGTATTTTTTTCATCATTTAATCATAAATTTTGCGAAACGCGATACCGAAGGCGCGTCGAAGACCAAGAACCGGTGTAAAAGCACAATGATTTGTCAAGTTTCCCCTGCGACGGTGGGAAAATCATTTCCAGCCGTCTTATCTCTAGCGGTAAATATAGCCGTAAAGCCGTGTAGATCTACCTGCGCCACGGTGTATTTGCAAAAAAGAAGAAGCAAAAAAAAAAGGCTAACGAGTCGTCGGGATAATCGAGGAAATGACATGTCAGCGACACTAGTCTATTCTAAATAGATATTGCCTAATCTCGTAACGAACGCGTTGTCGCTTTGAAGAAAAAAAATAGCCTGCACAGTTAGTCGGGCGTTTCTGTACCGAGGACGCGCGCGAGAAAACTAGTTTGCCATTGTGTTATTTCTCGTTCTCTTTTTTTTGCACTTATCGTCGCGTAGCTGCAAGCGCAGAGGCTCTACGCGGACTTTCAACTCCAAGCCTGGCTGCAGATCAGCCAAATCGATCCGAAGTCCATCAGGGAACCGGTGCTCAGGAGACGATTGAGATATTTGTCTGCTGTTGGACCGGCTGCCCTTCCGCCTGATCAGCTTGATAGGGTTCGTATAAATGATACATTTGATTTAAGTTTTTGTAAGGGTATAGTGAATTTACTGGGTTTGTTCATTTCTTTAGTACAATCGAATCATCAACGACATGCTGTCGATCTACAACAGCGCGACAATATGCGCCTACAAGGAGCCTCTACGCTGTGGTCTGCGGTTATTCCCAGGTATCTAGCGATCCACATTCAAGCCTATCATGCTCTTGAGATTATACGAATGGAATTATTAAAATGAAAATGTCGCTTGTTAATAGAAATCCAGCACATAATGGCTCACAGCCGCGACTGGGACGAGCTGCAGTGGGTGTGGCTCGAGTGGAGACGAAGAAGCGGCTCTCAAATAAAGGAGCTCTACCAGCAGCTCGTCGATCTCAACAACGAGGCTGCCCACTTGAACAGTACGTCGAGCTAATTATTCATATATCACTTTTGTTTACTGCTCGATAGACAATGACTTTGTTGTTTTTTCTCCCCTGCAGACTTTACGAACGCAGCCGAATACTGGCAGTTTCCCTACGAAACTTTCGATTTCGAGCGGGAAATCGACGAGGTTTGGGAAGGCATCAAACCGTTGTACGAGGAATTGCACGCCTACGTGAGGAAAAGGCTCCGGGATATTTATGGACCAGAAAAAATAAGCGGACACGCGCCACTGCCGTCGCACATACTAGGTACGTTTATATATACACTCGCTATTGTATATTTTATACAACGAGATAATCCAACTGGCTCCACGCGAGCGAGCAACGCCGGCAAATTGTTTAATTGTCGTTGTTCTTCTTTTTTTTCTCCTTAACGATAATTTTATTAATAAGATTCGATTCGAAATTGCAGGAAACATATGGGCTCAATCGTGGACGAATATTCTGGAATTGACGATGCCGTATCCCGGCAAGAATTATCTCGACGTCACGCAGGAAATGCAAGCTCGGGTGAGGATATACTTCGAGTATTATCGTAGAATTAACAATTGATTATTTTTTTTGTTGTCATTTGGCTAAAAATTGTCGTTGCGAAATCCAGGGTTACACTCCGATCGACATGTTCCAAGTCGGCGAGGACTTTTTCCTCTCGCTGAATTTAACGGCCCTGCCGCCGGAGTTCTGGGCAGGAAGCTTGATCGTCGATCCCGGCGACAGGCCCATTATCTGCCAGGCGTCGGCCTGGGACTTTTGCAATCGCATCGATTACAGGTAAATTGAGATTTTTCTTTTCTATCTTTTACGACTTTGGTTCACTCTTTGATTTCCGACTCATGAATATTACATTTTTTTTTGTTCTTTTCAGAATAAAGATGTGCACGAAAGTGACGATGAAGGATCTGATAACCGTTCATCACGAGATGGCTCACATCCAGTACTTCCTGCGCTACAGTCATCTGCCGCGCGAATTCCGGGATGGCGCCAATCCCGGTATATAGAAGTCAAATAACTTTCGAGAGAGTGATCAAACAAACCTGCGTAAATCATCACGCTCGAACTGCCGGCGCATTAATATTTAACGTCCCGCTGATCTTATTTCATCTCGAAGAAAAAAATATATATATCTATAAAGTACCGGGATCCTTTCCTTTTTCATTCAAGCTTTCTCTGGCAGCGGACCCCCCTCTCCCTGGGCTAGAGGTGTTGCAAAAAATTCGGAAAAATATAATTCCGCAGTTGCATCTCTCGCGACGACCGTTAATTTCAATACGCGAGTCGAGGCATTTATTCGACGAACTCGTTTTCCATATCCGCTCATTTTATCTTCTTTTTTCTTTCATGCCCAGGTTTCCACGAAGCTGTTGGAGAAGCCGTCGCTCTGAGCGTCGCCACGCCCAAGCACTTGCAGACCTTAGGTCTGGCGAACAAATACGTGGACGAGCGGCCTGCCGACATAAATTACCTCTTCTCCCTGGCGATGGAGAAATTGGTACTGCTGCCCTACAGCATTGCCCTGGACAAGTGGCGCTACGACGTGTTCCGGGGAAAGATCAATAGGCAGGAATTCAATTGCCATTGGCATCGGCTCAAGGAGACGTACTCCGGGACGAAGCCGCCGGTGCTCAGATCCGAGGACGACTTCGATCCTGGCTCCAAGTACCATATTCCAGCGAACATACCGTACATAAGGTTAGTAATGCAGTGAATAGTTTAATCGAAACGTGACAGTCGATGTTTACTTATTTATTCGTTTTTTTTTCATTTTGATTAATACACGTGCCGTTGGGTTAACAGTATTAATGATTCTTTTTTTGTACAATGAAGTATCTTAAAATTATTTATACAAAGTTTACGTACATAGAAATTTATGGATATGGATCTAATGTACATTAAATATCGTTTATACTTATATTCATAGAAAATTATCAATCTAGTTTTGGCGTATAACAACGCGATACATGTCATAAGTGAATTCCATTAAGATTTTAAAATTGAATACTTGGCGTTGAACCTTTTCGAATGCTTTTTCGTCGTGAGAATTATCGGCTTTGGCGTTGTAGTCTCGTAATTGCTCCGAGGATTCCATTGGTCGTTCATAGGCATGTAAGTGTTTATAACGTCCGACTTTTCAGTTGACAAATCTCTAATTTTCGACGCATCCTCCTCCATTGTCTTCAACAAACAAGAAAAAAAGTTCGATTTTTCAATTATCTGAACATTCGCAAAATAACTTTAAAAAATAAAACTCTTACCTCGTCGTTGAATTTCTCCGAAGTGACATCGGGCGCGTAGAACTTGTTGTTAATTATCTTTGCCATGTGACTCGCCTGAAAGCCTTGGGCTGACAAATACGGCATGGGAATGGCAACAAGCATTTTCCCAGGTGTTTGCATCTCCCTTCCTTTATAACCTTCCAACCCTTTTGGATTCAGGGTCAAAACAGCTCGGTGCATCGGTAACCGACGCCTCTCGTCCTTTTCCTCCACGTCGTCCAATTCCGCTTCGTCTCGATAACTCCGCGTCCGATTCTCTTCCTCTCGTTCAGTGCCCCCGGCAACGTTATCCCCAAAATCGTCCCAAAAGCTTCGGCTTATCCGGCTCTTCGTGTCGTCCCAAAGCGGCTTGTGCCTTATCCAGCCCTGCTGCTTCGAGCTCGCCCAGCCAGAGCCCCCAAAATCCCCGGTGTACATCTTGAGAATCTCGGCGCCCTCGTCGTCGTCGACGTCAACCGTCGCCCCGACGAAGCTGTTCTTCGGGCTCGAGTACGACTGCGAGAAGGTCTTGGTGTTGCTCTTGAGGCCAAAGTCGCCCTTCAGCTCGCCGCTGACGTCGAAGCCGGAAAAGTCGGCGCTGACGTCGAGGCTCGACGTGTCCAAGGGCTTGCTGGCGAACGTCGGCGTCGAGGGCTTGTCGCCAGAGCCCCTCGCGCTTTCGAAGCTCAAGTCGGCGGACTCGTTCGACACCTCCGGCTCCTCCTCCTCCTCGGCCGCGGCCCCGAGGTCCTCGACGCTCGAGTTGAGCGACTCCTTGGATATGCCGAGCTCCTCGGCCTCGGCCGACTCCTCGACGTCGTACTGGCCGGGCGGCCGGTAGGCGTACTGCCGATCGTAGACCTGAGGGTCGTAAGGCCGGGTCGACTCGGAGCCCGGGGCTGCCGCCTCCTCCGCCGTCTTCTTCGCGTTCGAGTAGGACTCCTTGACGGTGACGGTGACCGTGGAAGAGTTGCCGGAGTTTAGGGCCTTCTCCACCGCTCGCTCGGCTGCCCTCTCGGCCGCCCGCTCCACCGCGAGCTCCGCAGCCCGCTCGATTTCCGTTTGGTTCTGCGACAGCCCGGCAGATGCGAGGCTCCAGCCGTAGGCCAACGTTACCAGAATGACGACGAGTTGCTGAGAATTAATGTCGAGTCATTTGGTTATTACTTTGATAAATTTATGATAAAAGTGTGAACGTACCGAGTAGCCCATTGCGACGTGTCAATACATTTGACAAGGCCGATCGTGCGACTGAGTGCGGAGACCGCTGGTTCGGGGGGTATTATTTATACCGCTCCGGCACTTTCTCGCTTGGGCGTCAAAGCGACACTCTCTCACAGTCGCCTGCATTATCCCAAGCGCTCTCTTTTTCATTCGGTTCCAAGTCGGCAATTACAACGCGGCTTCGGGCTACGCTGCGCGCGAAATGTCTCTTTTTGCGCGAAGCCGAGGATTTTACGATTCCCTGAATTTAACGACGTCGCTCTCGAGCTGTTCCTTTTTGCACTCCCGCTCTTTGTATTATAATGAAAATAGTCGGACGAATTTATTACCGAAAATGAAAACGTTCCCTCGGCTGCTTTGTCGATAATAAATTGTTTACGCCACTTTTGCCTTTCCTCTAGGATTTCATCTACTTCAACATTTTTTGAATAACATATAGCCTTAATTAACGTTTTTGCTATTTTTTGTTGTTAGCCGGAGAGAAACGGTAAATCCGGACCGGTTAATAAGACGCGATTATAGAATAATAAAAAAAATAAAATTTATGATACACACGTGTGCTTGTAAAGCTTGGGTCGATCGTGATCAGCGCGGCATGACGAACGATTAAGAACCACACAAACTGAAGCGGCTTGCCTGGCGTGACTGCATAATTATCGCTTTTAAACTTTCATCTCAATTTCTTTCGACGGCTCCTCACAGCGCGCGCGCATAAAATGTTTCATCAAATTGTTCAAGCAATTAAGATACACAAGGCTTTTTATTATGTATAAATAGTTTGTATTATTATTGAACTATACAACGCTAAATAACTAGCATTATTATATTACATGCGAATTTGTGTGTGTGTGTGTGTGTTTTTTTTGGCTCTTGTTTTCATCTCTTTTTTTTTCTACACTTACAGCACTAAATAGACGATTAAAGTTTAACAATCACATTGAAACGAGAAAGTAAGTCTGTAGTAAGAAAAAGCAGCGTACTGCCTTGAATCGTAAGATTAAACGTTACAACAAAATACACAATAACAAATTGATTATTCTTGTCTTGGGCGAAGTTATTGCTTGTAAATTGTATAGCTAAAAAATCAGAGTAATAAAAGTAAATCATAGGCTATTCGAGTGTACAAAAATATCGTTACAAACTAAATAACAGAATTAATGACTGCTCGCGTATATGATTAATGTCAAATAACGAAACTTGACCTGGCTTATCACTCGCTCTTCTTCTCCTGAACTTTGGGCGGCTCCGTGGTCGTGACGACTTCGGTGGTCGCGACGGTTTCCTGCCGATTTTCGATGACCGGTTTCTCGTCATCTTTCTTCTCCTCGTTCACCGCCACGGGATAGGGCACCTCCTTCTCCACGGGATAGGGTACCTCTTTTTCCACGGGGTAGGGTACTTCCTCCGGCACCTCGACCTTCACCGGTACCGGCTTGTCGTAAGGCACGGGCACTGGATGTTCGACCTTGACCTTCACCGGATACGGCACGTACTTCTCAACGGGGAAGGGCACGTGCTTGGGTATCGGTACGGCGAAGGGCTTGATGACCGGTACGGGCACCGGCCTCTCCTGCTCCACTTTGACCGGGTAAGGCACGATCTTGTCGACGGGGTACGGCTGGGGCACGTGTATCGGGATTTTTATGGGGATCGGTATTTTGCGCTCGACGGGGAAGGGCTCGGGCACTGGGACTTTCACCTCGTAGTAGATCTTCCTCTCGACGGGGTAAGGGTCCGGCACGTAGACTCTGTGCGGGACTGGCCGCTCGACGGGCACGTGGACCGGGTAATAGGACTCCCTGACTACTGCGATCGGCTTTGGTATTCTTACGGGTACCTTGACCACCACCTTGACTGGGTAATGGATTTGCTTTTCGATAGGGAACGGCTCGGGCTCCGGCACTTCGACGACGTACGGCACTTTCTTTAAGATCGGTATGTGGACGGTCTTCTCCACGGGATAGGGCTCCGGGACGTTTTTCACGATCGTTATGACCTTGTGGTCTTCCTCGGCGTGCTCGAAATGATGATGCTCGTCGGGCAACGAGGCGCTGTCTATTTCGGCGGTGTACGACGTTTCCACGGCCTGCGTGTCTGGTATTTGCTCTACCTGGATTTCACCTGCATGCTCTGTGTATAACACATCAGTTATTATTATTGTTTTGTTTTTCTCAGTTCACCGAGTACTTTTAAGTTTCTTTTATGAGGATGATTTTTTTTTATCAAAAGAGAGTAAAAATGAAACATCGACACACGAGATAGAGAAGTAAGAAATGTTGTTTACCATAATAATTCATACCGTGTTCTTCTTCGCCCAGTGCGTCTCGATCGATTTTCGTCGAATTATCGGGAGCAGTTGTCGTTACCGTTTCGTTCAAGTCATCCTTGCGGTCTATGGAATGCACTTTTGTCACTCTGTATCCTACCCTCCGGTTCGTCGATCGGTTAACGATAAAGTCGACCCTTTTGACCTTCGATTGCACCTCCTCGATCGATACAATAACTGCAAGAATGGCTACTAAAATCGCTACGCGGCACTGTTGACATAAAAATTTTAAGGAATAATTTTTAGTTTCTTTGAAAATTCGATACTTTTCTTTTAAAAATACATAAGTTTAATTTTAGAAAAAAATGGATTCAATGAAAAAACAATCTCATTGTTTCGTCGACACTTGTTTATCGATACACAAAGCACAAGAGAAATAATCACTGAATAGAAAAAAAACACCGCCTGTACAAACAGCACCCTCGGAAAATAAAATTAAAAAAAAAGATCATCTAAACTCTGAAAAGTAACGTACCGCATGCCCCATGGCGAGATGCGAGCGTAAAGACTCAAGATTCTAGGGGGGTGGGGGATGAGCGGTTGTCTTGTCGCACGTTATATGCCACGACGTTAGCACTTGTTAAGCCGCGACTGAGCAAGCCCGCACGGGCGTCTTCGCTCTTTATAACGCGCGCCGGTCCAGCGCCTCGGAAAAGCTCTCTCGGGGGGATTTTCGCTTTCGAGCGTATGGACCGCGTAGGCGCCGCTTCCACTCGTATGCGCGCCCGCACATGCGCTCGCTCGTCTCGAAAGTGAAAATCGCGATCGGCACGCGAGTGGCCTCGGCTAATAACTCGCGCCGAGAGATCTCGTTTCTGCGCGCTCCTCTCTCTGTGATACTTTTCTCTCCAATCTCCGGCAAAAGCCGGGGAGCTGTGCTCTCCTTGTTTAATTCAACAGCGCCAGGGTGCAACGGCCGCCCCCTCGGCGTTATACGACGCCGGAAACGTACAGTCGCACCGAGCCTCGGACATCATAGAGAGCAGCTCTCTCGATGTTTCGCTGAACTTATATGATGGAGAGGCTCTCTCGCTGCTTCGCCTCGATCTTTATTTAGTTTTCGAATTGCACTGTTTGGCCGTTATACTGCCGGGGAGTCGCTAACGAACCTGCCGTTAAGACAATGATGTGTGGCTAATTAAACGCCGAGGTAATGAACCTTCGGTACGGAGCTTTCGATTTGCACGATCTTGTAACAAGAGAGTAATAGCAGCGTAGAACGTAATTTTGCATTAGCTTGTTTCTATCGTAAAGAGTTTTGGTACAGGCCGAGCATGAGAGCTTCTTCGCTATAACTGTAACAGCCTAAATCGAGTTAATTTCTTCGATATTTCATAAGTTTACGTTGTAGTTTAAGAACGCACAGATTGAGTTGGAAAAGACTATTAAAAAATCTTTTATTTTCATTAATGCTCATATTAAACGTCGTAAAAACATTCGAGTTGGTAGACTTTGACATTTACGAGAAAAACTTAACAAACAGTTTTCCATTTATTTTTCAAAATACGCATTATTTTAAGCTTTATCGTAAGACTCTGGCCGCTAATTTTCGTAATTTCTGCGTGTGTGTGTGTGTTGTTTTTTAACAAGACTATTATTTACGATTGCAATTAAAACGACTTCCTCTTTCATTTCACGCTTTCCACATAAGGCGAGTACGAGAAATTAATTTTATTGAACGTTTGTCTATCAACCTCATCTCCCGTTTTTCCCAGACGTTCATCATAATAAGCTAAAGAAGAAAAAAAAATTTCTCGCTGTTGGTTTTATTAGCGACCAAGCATTTTTGATGCCTCTCTCGCTTCTCTTCCACTAATTTAACTAACAAACCTCGGAATCTCGAGTATCCACAGGAGCACGTCAATTGGAAAGGTGGTCCGCGTGGTTGATAATTAAACAAAGGATTAAATTGATATTTAAATTTCAAATTAAAACTCCAGGCATTCCAGGCGCATCTCTTTTTCTCTCGGGCGAGCGAAGAATTACAGTTAAGTAGAAAATCCCGAGTACGGCCGGGGGGCGACCGTCACGCGATCATAAGAAAACCTCTCTCAGTTGGGCGCTCGCTTGGGAGAAGAGTCTCTCTCTTTCGCATTTAGTTGGCTCTCATCACGCCAAGTGTTTTAGCATTTAGCGGGCGGCGTCAGCGCCCCGTATATATCATTATTTACGCCAACCACACGCGAACAACTCCATTCTTGTTCTATGCGCTCTCTGGAGGAGGAGGCTATCGCTCCCTTCTCGAGAGAAGCCCCACACCTTCTTCTTAGCTTAGAACGTCGGATATGTCGGAGATTATATACGGGGGGATACAGTGGTAAATGTGGGTAAGCTGGGAAGATCATAATCGTTACCTTTCCTTGCGAGGATTAACAACTCGTTTTTTTTTCGCTTCTTTCTCTAGCCCGCTGCCGCCGCCGCACGCGCGCGATTTTTAACGCAGAACCTTGCTGTTTCTCTGTAATTTATTAATAAATGCTGATTGCAGTTTTAAAACGTTTCATTACTTTATCAATTACTTAACGTTATATAGAAATAATGCTGTGTACAGTTTGTCTTCTGTTTTACGTGCTCTTTTGGGTTTTTTATTAGTTGAAAATTGTTTGGTTTGATTCATAATTTTACACTTGTGATTTTTATTCGTAAAAATAAGATTGAACAACGCGTCAAACTTAAAGAGACTAATGACTTCATACCTCCTACATTTAAAAGTTTTCTTTTTAATTATGTACTCTTATTTCTCAGAAAAAAAAACAAAATTGAAAAATATCCACATTCCTTTTAAATATAAAAATTCTTTGATCAAGTAGTCCAAAAGTTTAATGTTAATACGTAAAACCTTTCTACTCTTACGTTGTTCGGAAAGTAACCTTCTTTATCAACAGTGGTAGCTCGAGTGATTCTCCGGCAGTCCACCGTAAAAAAGTGGCGCCAGTAACTGGTTTACCTTCTCCCGACCCATAAGCTCTTTCCGTGCCCATTAATTATTGCCATCAACTTATTTATTATTTGCTTTCCATCGAAAGGTAAATACTGAACACACAACTTACAGGTATCTCTTTCGCCTTTTATCGAATTTCATAAAAAGAAAAATCTTCTCTCACCTCATCGTAGTAGACAGTTTGCTAGCGATAGAATAAAAGAAAAGCCGAAGAAGGAAGAGCACGAGGATAGGGAAAAAAAAAGAGACAAGAGAGTTTGAGAGAGAGAAAAAATGGGCATTTCGCAGGCTGGATGGGGAGCGCGGCAAAGAACAAACCTTGTCCCTCGATCTTTCTTTCTCTCGGCCCACTTCCATGACAATTCCCAGCCGTCTCGGATAGTTAAAAGAGGACTCTTACTTTCAGTCGCGGCGTCGCGTGAGCGCTAATAATGCCTTGCGCAATCGGCTCCCCCGTGTACATGCATGCATATACACACATACAGCGAGCACAGAGAACAGGCACCACGTAAGGTCCATCGCGAGTCAAGTGCCGGGGCTCTCTTTTGCAATTCGCCTCGCGTTTCAGAAGCTCTCTCTCCCCCCGAACGCCGCCGCCGCGAATTAACTGGATCCTTTAAAAATATCTCACGTTATTCAAATGACATCAGATAATTCGTCTCTTTCTCTCTCTCTCTTGCGCACACATAGTTACACATATTTGGTTTTTATTTGTCGCTGCCATTGCATAAACTCCCGACTTCTTTTTTTTTTTTCGACAGTCGGGCAAAAAACAGTTGAAAAAGTCCGTCGTCTAACGGACGTGTCTCGTGTGCTTTTCAACATTGAACGTTCGATCGGAATGCAAACGCTCAGCGGAGAGTTTATACGCGTGCCGGCGAGGGCATTTAATGCTCGCGCAGAGCAGGATGGAATTTGAAATGATTTTAATACCGCGACTCGCCATTAAAATGATTACTAAACACTGTGTGTCTCTCCCCCTCCTCTTTCTCTCTCTTGGCCGGATTCAAGACACACGATGTAGAAACGTCGAAATTGTACGTTGAAGGATTGAGTGCATTTGCGCGCCCTCCCCTTACCACCATCCGCTCGGCGTGTATTTCGTGAATGTATGAATGAAAAATCATTGGAATAACTATGTTTTTTTAATGATTACTCGTTATCTCGTTGTTTGCATTTGGCGTGTATGTATACGCTCTGGGCCCGCCAAGTGAATGGCGGGAAAGTTGCATAATCGCCGGCTCATTGGAGGAGTAGGCCTACCAGCTGAGCATGTGCCGCCGCGGTGGCGGCCCTCGTGGCTTCTATGCATATAGCCGACTAATAATATATACATGCTCATAATTAGCGGGGCGTAAGTAGCTGCGTAGTTAGCAGGACGGTTCTCACCCGCTTATATTCCCAGACGCACGTCGTCGTCGTCGTTCTTCTTGTTGTTCTTCTGTTTTTTCTTCCCCCTCGTTCTTTCTTCTCTCGCGGACAAAAGCGCAAAGTTGGCTCATCAGCGCCGCCCGTCCGAGAATAGGCTTTTACGAAACGACGATTCGGAAACTGCCTTTTTGCCATGCATCCTTCAATCAATGCCGCGCGCGCGGCTTCTTCTCTGCGCGGCTAATTGGACAAAACTTTGTTTCCCCCGGCAATATTATCACCCTTGTTGATTATGATTACTTAAGAGCGCGTTCTCGCAAAGCTGTTTGCAAAGCGTATTATACGAACACGTGCTTTGTAATAAGCGTGAAAATAAGACACTTTCGCGCGCTGTGTATCGCCGTCTATTTGCGACTATGTCTGTTGGCGCGCGCTCCCGGAATAACTTGTCAAAATAAAGAAATATGGGCGGTGCGCCGCGATATGGGTGTACAGTGTATCGGAATGCCGGTGATATTATTGAACGGCTTAAATTAATTGCTCACGCTGACGGGAGATTGTAATCTTTTGTCACAGACATCAGAATCTCATAACCGATCTCGCGGGCACCCCCTCCCCCTCCCCCCGCGGACCGATCAAATCTTAATTAAGAAACTGCTACACGTAAGAGCCGAATATTTATTAGAAACTGTCGTCCGTTTGCGGGCATGGAATTATATGTACACGTGCCAAACGTGCAATTTACTTATAGCCCATGTCTGTGTATATGCAGTGCTTTCCGCGCGAAGTTCCCTCTCTCTCTCTCTCTCTCTCTTTTTCTCGTTCACTTTTAATGCTTTACGCAACAAGACACACTAAGCACCGCGATTCCGTGGATTACCGGTCGCGATCTATACGCTCCTGTGTATCGATTTTCATCACTCCCCTGCTTCCTTCGCCGTTTTCCAATCGTCGCTGTGGCGAAAGCTGGACACGAGGGAACCTCTATAGCTTTTACTTTTTAAATGGATCGCTAAACTGATTTTCCAATTCATGACTGTCATTTGAATAGAAGTAACTCGGCGTTAGATAAAAGTATTGATTTGTAATTGACGCTATTATTATTAATTTCCAATCGTTATGCCTCTGAAACTTTTTATTTCTCTATGAGTTTAATATTATTGAAAGAGAAAAAATGATTCTTTTTTAAATACGGTGAAAAATTCGAACAAGTGTCCTCGTTATTTTCGATTGAATCTGAAAATAAAAATTAATTAGATTACGGGAAGGTGCGAATGAAAACAAATTTATGGTATTAATTTTTCAGTATTCTTTATATCTTTTCCGTATAAAAAAATACATTAATCTCCTAAGTCGGTACAAAACAAACATACAAAATAATCTAAGTCGAGGTCCAGGTCCTCATTTTCTTCATTTCGCACAGGACAGCCGGCATTTCGCTATCTCCACCGCGTTATCTGACTTACGACGGCCCAAGCGTGCATATACAGAGACGGTTAGCCAGGCCTTGCGAATGTCGTCAATGCCGATCCTCAAAACAATCGAGGCCCTCGGGGTTTATATTTTTCGTTCTTTTTCTTTTTGTTCGTTAATACACAAAACGTTAATTTATGTGAATATGGTAATAAAAAAAATTAATTATAAGTGTGTAAATAGCAAAAAGACGCTGTTGATCCGCGCCGAGAATACTTGATGAGAAAATGAGCATCGTTTTACGTCAGACCATTATTGTGATCGGCGATGATTGGGCGACGACGAGAGAGAGAGAACGGCGACGCTAGGGTCCCTTTTAGTGACCGTAGTCATAACCGTAAGCGGGCTCGTGTTGATGGTGGACGGGCACTGCCACCGGCACTTTGACGGGGTAAGGTACGGGCTTCTCCACGGGGTATGGGACGTGCTTCTCAACGTGGACGGGGTAGGGCCTGTCAACTGGTACCTTCACGGGGTACGGCACTGGATGCTCCACTGGGTACGGTACTGGCTTCTCGACCGGGTAAGGCTGGGGCACTGGTACCTTCACGGGCACGGGCACGGGTCTGTCGACGGGAACGGGCACAGGCCTGTCGACTGGTACGTTGACGGGGTAAGGGATGTGTTTCTCCACGGGGTATGGGACGGGCTTCTCGACGTGGACGGGGTAGGGCTTAGGTACGGGAACGGGGTAGGGACGGTCGACTGGGACTTTCACTGGAACGTGCACGACCTTCTCGACGGGGTAAGGTGCAGGTACGTGAACTGGTACTTTGACAGGGACGTGGATGTGTTTTTCGACGGGGTAAGGCTGTGGGACTGGGACCTTAACTGGGTAGGGGACGTGCTTCTCGACTGGGTACGGTTGGGGAACGTAGACCTTAACTGGGTATGGTCGGTCAACTGGAACGTGAACGGGGACAGGTACTTTCTTTTCTACGGGGTAGGGTTGGGGTACGTGGACGGGGACCTTGACGTAGACCTTGTATGGTACCGGGACTTCTTTCTCAACGGGGTACGGTTGTGGCACGGGGACCTAGACAAAAAAGACGAATACAAAATTATCCCGTCGTGGTCATTCATGATTCCCGATCGATGCTCTCTGTAATTGACTTACCTTAACTGGGTAAGGTACGTGTTTTTCGACTGGGTAGGGTACGTGCTTCTCCACGGGGTAAGGTACAGGCACGTTCTTTACAACGGTGACGACCTTCTCGTGGTGGACTTGGTCGTAGTGTCCGCCGTAGGGTCCTCCGTACTCGAGACCTTGATGGGGTGCTGCAACGCCGATGTCATAGCCACCCTCGTAACCGTAGCCATAACCCAGGCCCAACAGTCCGCGCTTCTCCTGCTTCTTGGTCTCCGGCGCAGGTTCCGCACTCTTTGCCGCCTCTTCAGCCCAAGTCGCACTTACGACGAGGGCGATAAGGGCCACCTGCATCTAAAAATTGGTCAAACAGTTCAGTATGAATCAGTCGTGGTTAAAACTCATTTGCACGCGTCACGGTCACCGGGGCAGAGGGGGACGGAGTCGAAAGGTCGGCACGAGCCAAATGCTCGAAGCCATAAATAAAACGGTCGACGCGGCTAGCTTAAGAAAACGAGAACACTGTAGGCGTCGCGTTTCCCTTATTAGCCGCGAAGCACTAAGTCGAGGCAAATAAGTCGTATCCCCGCGGCTCTCGGCACTGTCCCGACCATGCAGTCGCGTCGACTCGAGCACTTGGCGGTCACACTTTGTGGGGGGTGTTGTCGCACTCGCGGATCGAGGGGGGTGGTCTCTCGACGTACCAAGCTCCTCATTTTCGGCTGTCGCGATGTTCCGGGTGCGTCCAGAAGTGAACTGGATGCTGATTGCCGGGCTTGCGGGGCCTTATATACGCCCGGCACTTTCGCCTTCGCCGCGACGCTTGGCGGCTGGCGCTTGCCGCTCGCTCTCCTGCTGGGTCCCCCTCATCGCGGCTTCGCACGGGGGCCCGCTCGACGGCCACCGCCACGGCGCTGCCGCGACGGGCTTGAGCCGTGGCGAGTGCGCTATAGCGCCGCCGCAGCCGAGCCTCCCTCTACCCCCCCGCGTCCTTTGTTCGGCCCGAGAGAGCGGCCGCACCACTCCCCCTGAGAAAGAGAGAGAGAGAGACGCACGCGACTCGCGCCGCCACCGGCAGGCTCGATTTCGATTTCCTTTTCCCTCGGCGCGCGCTTTTTCCCCTCCTCCTCCTCGGGCTCTCCTGCGCCACCTCCTCCGGCTCTCTATCCACCCGTCGGTTGGACTCTCCCTCTCACCGTGTACACCTTGTCGCTTTTCGAGCCTCCTCTCGCTTTCGTTCGCTTCTCTCTCTCCCGGCCAGCTCTCCTTCGCGGCCTCTCTTTTCTCCGATTCTCTTTCCCCATGCGCGGATATGCGCGCGGCCGTTTCTCTAGGCCGAGGCCCACCTACGCCCTCCCCCCTTCCCCGCAGCGCGACCTCCGATTACACGTATACGCGGACACAATCGATTATGCACCATACGCAAGGCGGCCCAGTTTCGCGTCTCTAATTTATTCGCGCTGCGGCGCGTCTTCCTAATTATGGATACAAGTGCGCGCGACAAGCGTCGCTTCCAATTTCGCGCGCTAAGTAACCGAGACCCGTTACGGCCTGACAATAGAGCACGCACAACCGAATCACTCTGCTTGATCGCTCTTCCGCGCGCGCGATTTCGGTTTTCCATTCATTGTTATGGACACGCTTGTTTCTTTACGCGCTCATCACACGCACTGGCTATTCAGCGAAATTCGAAAGTGTCAAGTCATTACGACGATTGAGTCATTTTCGGGGGCATCGAGTTGCATCTCTCGGCGGCAAGAGTACAGTAATTTTATGCCGGGCTTTTATGATTTTATTTTTGCGTGTACTTTACGAGCGCGCAAGGGGAGAGAGAGAGAGAAGAAAAAATCGTTTAACGTAATCGACACGTCTCTCGTTTATGCATTCTTTTTTAAAAAAAATATATAATGTTACGTGAGTTCAGACCTACTTTTTCCTCCCCGAGAATTCCCATTGAAATTGTATCAAAGCAGTTACATCTACTAAATGTTGCGTTATCTGACGATTAAGCATATGCATAAAAGTGTTTCGTGCGCAAATCCGCGGAGATCGAATTAATATAATAACGTTAATGTTTTAAATAATATATATGTTTATTGCGATAGACCAGTTAAATTCCGCGTGATTTATTCATTATAGGCCAAGTGAAGATTGAATGTTTGAAATTATTATTTAAATCGGGATTTTTTTTCAACTTGCTTCTGGCGTATATCTGAAAAAAAAAAAGAAATTACTCAATACCATCGGCAAGACTCTCCTTTAGCTGTTTAATTATAAAATGGAGTAAACGGAATTTTTCACGATACAGAGCTCGTAAAGCAAAAAAACATTTATATTTTATAATAAATAAGAGCATAAATATTAATAGTTGAATAGGCCATATAAAAAATCATTTCTATTGCCTCAATCGTCGTACTTTTCCTTTCGATGCATTAGTACGACTGTCGCTATCATTATTCAGTCAGAGGTACAAATGCAAAAACATTTGTACGTCAAATTAATAAAATAAAGAAAAAGGCAGTCTGAAAAGTTGTCAAGTCGAGTTGGGGTGGCTGTAACGTGTGCCGGCTTTGTTCGACTGACACAATGGCCGAGAGTGTTCGGAGGCTTTGGCAAACCTTATCTAATGTTTGCTAACCAAGTTTTAATGAAAACCGTACATACAATTTCAAGCGGGCAGAAGGTACTTATCGTGGAAACTGGAATTCGAAATTATTATCTAGCAAGGAGCTGCTGCTGCTGCTGCGGCCGCAGTTTGGCTCTGTTCCCGCTCATTTTCCCTCCACGGACGCCTGTGTCTGTCTGTGCGTGTGTCGTTTTTTTTTCTTTACCCTCGACAAACTGGGCCGACCAAGCGCTGAACTATACAGCATGAAACTACTCGATGAGTGGGAGTCGGCAGGGTAGTTGCGCGCCTAACGATTTACTCTCCGCGCGTCGATTAAGTTTTTTCTTTTTTTCTTTTTTGCTTTCGCTTTTAATCATTTGGAAAGCTCCTAGCCGCTCGTAAAAGTTTAAACGCGAAAACTTGACCACGCGATAACTTTGGTATGCATAACTTTTACAAAATTGTGTCCGCTTATACGCGTGTTATTCATCATTCGTCGCATTATATATATTTTTGCTTAATCGAGTCCGTATACCGAGAGCCTCCCGGTTACGTGCGTGCGCACGTCATTTGTAAATTAACAAACGACGCGGTGTTAAGGAGGCTTGAAAAATATATAAAGTCAGCGCGCGGAGTCTGCTCTCGGCTCTTGTAAATCGATGAGAGCATATAAATCGGATAATTGAAAAAAGCCAAATATGCCGGAGAGGAATGAAAAATAAAGGAAAGTCGATTTAATGAAAAAGAAAAAACATACGCGCGTGGAGCCGATATCTCTCTCTCTCCCTCTCTCTCGTTCTCGCTTAAGTACATTCAATAAAGCTCTGCAGGATCGGCGCGGGGTCGAAAATAATCGGGCGCGCTCGTTTTCATCGGATAAAGCCATAAATTAAAAAAAAAGGCAGAGGAGCACACGCGCATATAACGGCCAACCTGGCAACGCGGGTGCTCTCTCCCTATATATACCCCAATTAAAGCCCGATCTCCGGGTAAACATCCGCCAGGAGCGGTAATTAGGCCGACGCCGCCTCTGGCCGAAAAGTGGGCGGGCCGGTATGTGTGTACACACACACGCGCGGGCACACGAGCTCGTATATAATCCCGCGGAGGAGATTGATATACCCGCGCATTACGCAAGTTAACCCATCGGCGTTTGGTAGGAGGATGAGTCTCGGGCGTCAGGAAGCGACGGGGCGGATGGTGTCCCGTGAGCGACGTGTGCGGGGATTAAGCCGTCCTTGTTTTGCTTGCAGAAACTTCGTGTCGGGGGTGCTGCAGTTCCAGCTGTACCGCTCGCTCTGCCAGGCTGCCGGACAACGCTCGCCGGATGACCCGCGCAAGCCCCTGCACAGGTGCGACTTCTACAGGAGTCCCGAGGCTGGCAGGGTACTCGGGTAAGTTTCGAACAATCACTGTATGCATGTATATGTATAAATTATTAGGCTAAAATCTCGGGTAGGGGGGGGAGCTGTGCGTTTTGCGCAGCTGACTTTTATGAGGTTTAGCCTGCGATTTACTTTCTTCGGAGTTATTATGCCACGCGTTATATACGTTGTGACATGGAAAATTCTATGTACGTAATTATAATTAATGTACGACTTAGAATATAAGTGATGTCACCGTTTAATACGAAGCGAGAGCGAGAGTAGTTGGCTCCTTACGTAAGCTTCTTATACTTTTAAAGTCGTGATTAATATTTTTTCCTCCTCTTCTTTTTTTTTTTGTTCCTTTGGTTATAGTTGCGGATAATTCATCGCGATTCGGTAAATTGCGGTATTTAAGAGTTCGGGATATAAGGGAGAAGAAAAGAGAATTTTTTTTGTTCGATGAAAATAAATTCAGAGCGCTCGAGCTCGTGTCAAGAGGGGCGTGTAAAAATTTAAATATTTAACAACGGTTTATTTGGGAACGCTTAAAAGGCTCTTTAATTAAATTAATCCAAGTCCTCAAAGTAGCAATTATTCAATGAGACGGAGCCGGTCTCTCTCTCTTTCTCTCTTGTGCCCTACTTAAGGAAATTGGCTTTAAAGAGCCAAATTACAGCGTTGCGATTTGTTTCCATTGTGCACACGTATGTATGTACGCGCGTTACGTGCATCGTGTTTTCTCGAAATATTTCCAACCAGGGGACTCGTATATTTTCCTTTTTTTTATAACATATATTGCATTTTTCTTTTCCTTTTTTTTGCTAAAACAAACAACAATTTTATAACGAGTAATAGACCGCTTTTTCATCGGCATAATTATCAAAAGCTTTAAAATTCGACGTGATGCAGTATGCACAGAACCGTTTAAAGACAGCGCCCGAGGAGATCGACGCGTCTCCCGTTCATGTTTTTTTTTTTTTTGCTCCAAGAGCAAATCGCCTGCGAATTAATTTTTCCGTCGATAGCGAAATTACGACACGCGCAGCCTCGTCGCGTCTCTCTCTCGGCACATGGCAGCAGCAACGGGCCTCGTCTATATATCGAAGTGTTGCATTTAAGCAGCAAACGTATAATCGAGTCATTATATCCAAAGTGCGCGCGGCACACGACTTGAGCGTCTATCCACTTCTTCGTTGCATAGCGTATATATCGAGAGCGTTCCCGATTACTTTTGCTCTCCCCCATCGAGAAAATCCTCCAGTCCGGCACAGGCGCGCGCGCACACGCCGGAGAAACCTTAGACACGCCAGTGTTTAATGGAACAATCTTAAAAAGCTCTCGAAGCCAATCGCTCCTCTCTCTTTTCCTCTCTCTCTCTCTTTCCAACGACCGTTAGACTTAAGAAAACAGATTTCCTCCTTATATTCCCATAAACCCCCCATATCAAGTGTTAGCTCAAGGTTGACGCCGCGCATGCATATGAACACATACACGCATATAGATTTCCCGAAAATTCTCCGGGCATATATTTCCCGTCGATCGTGCCGCTGCGGCGGCAATTTCGCAAAGCCTCGTATCCTGCGCGTATCGCGGCTAATTATCGCCGGAGAGAGGCCCGCGGGCCAGTATTATAAGCGCGTCGAGTGGCTCAAGCGCGCCGTGGCTCATCGGCTGATAAAGCCTCTCTCTCTCTAGGTCTATACGCAGGCGTGTAAGGCCGGGCTTCCTGCCCACCGCAGGGGAGGAGGAGGCTTGGGCAATCGATCACCGAGTTATCCTGCCAGCAGTTGCGCCATCCTCCCTTGGCCGCTGCCGCCGCACGCACGCTGGACATGCCTCGAGAGAGAGAGAGAGGCTACAGCCCCTCGTACTATACTCGACTATATAGCCTCTCCTTGACGCGTTCCAACCACCCCCCGTGTTAACAGCGCGAAAAAACGGATGTACATGCCGTGACCGTTAATCCAGGATAATTCTGGGTCACGGGCTAAGGCGTATAGAACGCTGGGCGACTCTCCGCGTCGACCGTCACACTGCCGACGCATTAGCCCGCGCAATTGGGTAATATGCCGGTTGCGAAAACTTGCGTGTATTTGGGTGTACGCGCGTTTTTTTCGACTTTATTCGCGTCGTTAGCTTTTTTTCGGGGGTGGGGGCTGCTCGCTACGGTAGCGCGTTTTGAAGGACAATCGAAAGTAAAAGAAAGAGCGAGAGAGAGAGAGAGCACGGTGTTTTGCTTATATGGACCTTCTTAATCTTAATGGGCAGAGGGGAAAATGCTTTTAAAGCGTGGTGGCTGTGTAGCGTATAACAATCCGGCCTGCTACTGCTGACTGGTGTACGAGTTGCGCAAAGGCCGTTCCCTCCTCTTTCCTCTTTTTTTTTACCCTCATTTTTTCACTCCTTGAGCGAACGTTAATTGCGCGTATTTATCGGTAAGGCAAATAACGTGACAGAGACAGAGAGAGAGAGACATCGAAGGAGGTGGGGGAAATTCAATCGACGATAGCGCAGCGACAATGACGATAGCAGAGAGCTTATACACTGCCAAGACAGAGAGAAAGAGAGAGAATGCCGTTACGTAAGCCGTTTACAGCGGATTTAAAAAAAAAAGGCGAGACAGAACGAGAGGGAAAAAAATTTCGCCTTTACGATTTCTTCCGTCTCTCGCTCGGTCGGAACGGAATCGCGCTCTCTCTCTCTCTCGCTCTCGCGCGAGTCGCGACAACGAGTCGAGAGCGGTATAATGCTCGGCCGTTTATATATCTTTCTCTGTCTCGGGTTGAGCGGCCGGGGCTGCTGCAGCGGCTATCGGAAGTTCTGAATTGACATATTAGCGGACCGCTGCTCGCTCGCTGATATATCCTTTCTCGCTCTCCCAGCTCAGCCCCTTTCTGTATTCCCCCTCCCTATCTTCCCCGTCGCACCACCACAGACTCGGAGAGACTCGCAGCATTGTCCAGTCAACATGTGTCCGGTCTTTCGCCGGCTGCGCGCGCTCGCCATATTCTCACAGCTATATCGCGCTGCAGCCGACGCCGAGCGAGACGCGCCGGGGCGATAAAAATTTATATGCGCCTCTACTCCTCTCTCTCACTCTCTGGGATATAATTGACGCGGACCACTATGGGAAAGCGTTTCTCTCTCTCTCTCGACCACTGTAAACGGACGACGCAAAAAGTCATATACACACGGCCGGATTAGCTCTGTCATGCGTGCGCTCTCGTTTTCTCTTCTTTGCGTATATATATTCTCGTTTTTTTTTCTTTCCCTTTTTTTTTACTTTTTATTCTTCGAGAAACCTGAGATATTCCAGAAAGCGGACGTAATACGGTTATGAAGAAAACAAAAACGCGCGTACGAAATTAATGCCGAATTACGTAATAAGAGAGAGAGAGAGACTACACGGGACACACGCGTAATGTGCGTAAGTTTCTTCATTATAACGTTTGAAATCCGGAAAAATAAAGCCGCATTAGTCGTAAAAAAAAAGAGCCTCGGCTCCTCTCCCCCCCTTTTCCTCTGCTGCTCTCGGACAGGCGCTACTACTGTTGACCGTTTCTTAATTGCATCTTGCGGAACTGGCGTGTCACACGCGCGTCTCGCCCGTGGGTATGTCTCTGGCTGTCCGGCTATTTTCGTTGGGCCACGCGTTCTTGTATACTTATTAGCGGCGAGTGTGATATTAAAATAGAATAAAAGGATAACGAACGCGATATTATTAATAACGCGGATAATTCCAAGTAAAACATCTCTCTCTGTCTCAAGTGCCGAGCAGATATATCGCACTAGGGCCGCGGTACCGGACAATCAATAAATTTTTCAACTTTGCATACGTGTACGTCTATCTGTGTGTGTGTGTGTGTCTGTGTACGTACACGAGAAACTAATATTTTCGCTGCATAATTCATTTAGTTAACGCTCTTATCTGAGAGCCGCCGAGCCGAGATAGTCACGGAGAGCCCGAGACTCAGCGAAATCCGTTCTACTATATAGCTTAGGTGTACACAGCGTATATATATTGTATACGCGTTTATTATTATTTAAAAGCTACGCCAGAGCAAGCAGCTCATAACTCAGCGTCAGCGGGGCGGAGATAAAGATCGGCCCAACGAGAAAACCTAATCAAGAGCTTTATTTTTCGTCCGATTCGTATATAATAATCTCGAGTTTCCGATTCGGGCTTGCCGATAAAAACAGACAGCTAAACAAACACAGACAGCGCGCGGGCTCGACTTCCTCGTCACGGAAATAAAAGGGAGGCGAGAGGGGTATCGCGCGCGCTGAGCTTATAAAACAGCCTCTACGAAGCGAGAGAGAGAGAGAGAAAAAGAAAAGCCACCAGCGGATTTTTCTCAGCGATAAAGCTGTATAGGCGCGTGCGTAGCGCGCGAAAAATTCAAATGCACTTTCCTCGGGCGTATATTACAGTTCTCGCGCGCGGATGGCACACGCGGGCGAGTTGCGCAAGCGCGCGGCGCACAATATGCATAGCAGGTATTGGCAGAGGAGCAAGCTGTCCCCCGCTATCGCGCCTCTCATCGTTCGCTCGCTCACCGGACGAGCGTAAGAAGCCAACGAGAGAAAGCTCTTACTACCCCCTGACGCAACGCGAGAGGTTGCCGCGAAAACCAGAGCTCTCTGTATATACTGTATGCATATGCGCAAAGCCGGGCGCCCCGCGCTACTCTCGCGTGCGAAAGCGATCGGGCCGGATTGTCAAGCCGGGCTTTCCGCGCCATTGTTCACACTGCGACTGCGGCAGGTGCAGGATATTCGATATGGGAGTTCTCTCTCTCTCTCTCTCGCTCTCTTTCTTGGGCGCGGATTATATGGCTCAATTTTCGCTTCGGCGCGTTTGGTTTTTCTTTCGGATCGATGTTCTCAGCAGCCACGCCGCTCTCTGTATGTATACCTGTATAACGTACTGTATCTCGAAGGCCCGGCTATAAAAAAAGACCTCAAAATATCGAGTACCTATAGAACGGTGTACACTCGTAACGCAATTCTAATTTCCCAATAACCGTCTGCTCTCCGTTCGTTTGTTTTTTTTTCGCCGTCGACAGGTAAAGTTCGGGGGATATAAGACAAAAGTTGAATTATAAAGTTGAAATCGGATTGACGGAGCCTGTGAAAAGAGATCGCGTCGCGTATACGAAGAGAACGAGAGGGTGGTGTGGCGGATGAAAAAGGTCGGGCCGCTGGCGTGGACATAAATTCAAAGCGCGTTGATTTTGCAAAGAGCCCGCGAGCGGGCTGCCGCGAACAGCGCTGCCGAATAAATCAGCAGCCCGGAATCGGGCGAGCGCGACTGCATTTCGCTCTGTTGGGAGGAGGAGGGGGGATGGAGCAGGCGTCTGCTCTTACGTCTGGCGGGGCAGCGGCGGACAAACGGTTTTACGTCACCGCGCGCCGCTGGAAAGCTCTTTCTCCGTCTCTCTATGCTCGTGTATACGTATATACAGCGCGAGAGAGTATAGCTCTCTGGCCGCCAAGTGCAGTCTCGCGGTCGCGCTCCAGAGAGCTCTCTTGCCTCTGATTTTTATCTTTTTCTCGCGCGTCTACGGGTGAGCCGACACACGGGACGGCATGCAAATGTGCAAGCGGCGCCGCTTACACGCTGCTCTCTTTCTCTCTCTCGCGTGCGCGCAAAAAGTCAAAACCGCTCGCGCGTAAGCTCTCCACGCGACGAAACCTGAAACGCCATCCTGCCGGCCGATCGGGAGCTTGAGCAGCGCCGGCGACTTTTTTTTTTCTCGAGCTGGATTGTTATGTCACTCGCGCGCGCTTACTTTGTACGTGTGAAATTTTAATCACGAGAGAGCCGCGCACGCAGACGTATGGCGATAAGTGCTCGATTCGTGTCAAAAAAAAAAAAAAAAAATTAGGCTATACGTCGTTGAGAAAAATCGAGCTTATCGAAGGCTGTTCTCTCTCTCTCACTGGATATACAGACTTCGTCGACCACACGCGCGTACACACGGTCCTAGGCATTGTTTGTTTCTTTTACGAGTATAGCACAAAAAAAGTGCGGGGTTTCGGGTGAGAGAAATTTTGAACGAGCCATTTTCGATGATTAAGCGCGGGTTGCGCAAAAAGTACGCCGTTCGCTCGAGCGACTAATTAGGTTTCTTTATGTAAAAGATCGGAGAATAGCACGGCGGCGCGTTGCATATCTGTAAAAAAACAACAGTGGGAGACTCGACTAATTTTCTATTCAGAAAGAAAGAGGGAAGAGCTCGCCAGGGGAGCCGCTTGAAATTGACCTGGATACTTGGGGTGGGTCGAGGAGATTACTTGTCAGTAGAGCTTTTTCGTCGACTCGCAGTACAGCTGGGCCCATATCATTCGCTGGCGACTGGGCGCGTATTAAAATTGACGTTCTTATCGGGGCGAAGGATCGAGGCGGCATTGCGTAATCGCGGACGCTCACCGGGCTATACACCCGATGACGCCTTGGCGAGCAGGAAAGTTCGGCTTTATATTAATCGCGGGATTCGCGCGGATTCTCTCTCTCTTCGCTATGGGAACGTGTACGCCCGGATGCCGGCCGCGTATACGTGTATGTCGCGCAATCGCGCATGTATGAAAAGCCCTGGGAAATAGCCGGCTTGGCTTTCCCAATATGAGAGCCGTTTGTTTCTATAATACACGAACGGAGCAGGAGGAGAGTGAAAAAAAAGCATAGGCACCGAGAGATGACGGCACGAGAAAGGAGAGGATAAGAATCGCGCTTGGGAGATCGTTAGGATTTCGGCAGTCTCTCTCTCGCGACTGCTGCGCTTGCTGCTTATGTGCGCCTAGAGGGGGATTTTATCGGGTGTTATGATTTCCCTCGGTATATGCATTATATTTTCGGGAGGGGGCTATGCATATGTGTGCCCAACGCCCGAACGCTTGGCCGGGAAGGCTTTCGGCTTAGGTAAGCATATTGCGGATTTTATGTCATGCATAAAACCGATTGTAATTCGTAGCTTCGAGGTCGATTATTATTAAAGCGACGTTACGAAAATCGCGTATGCCAGCCCTGCATATTTTCTCGTAATAATTGCGCCGAATATAATGTCACATCGATACAAAGCCCCACCACACGTTACCTTTTCTCGACTTACCGTTTCATTTTTTTTTTTTCATTTCACCCAATCATCTGATACATATTCATTACCATTCGATTTTCTAAATTTTTACGTCATAATGCGCGCAGCGGAAAGCCCCCGTGTATATACGCATAAATGTATATACAAAATAAAAATCAAACCTTACGTAACGGCAATAAGCGCGTGCACACGAGAGCGAGGGTCCCCCCTACGGGTGGTTTGCCGTTACATTAACAATCAAATTTCACTTTTGCACCGCTCGCGAACTTAATGACTCCTGAAATCCTCATTTTTCCCTGCCTCTTTTTCCCTCCCCCCTCCCCTCGTGCTCCGAGAAAACGCTCGTGTATCTAGTTCAACGAGAACGTTAAATCGCAAATAAAATTCAATCAATGAGAAAGAGAGACCGGCAACCGAGCGCTCTAGCTTCCAAAGTGTATAATAGTAAATTAGCAATAAATCATGATACACCTATATATGAAGCGTATATTGTACGAGCAGGCTTTAACTGTTCCGCATGCCGCTCAGCCAGAGCAACAAGATGCTAATTAAACGTTATGAACTTCGGGGACGGTTACGAAAATAGCCGAGAGTAAGCCGGAGCGGAGAGAGACTCGATCTCCGGCGCCCCCCTAACATACCCCTCTATATGTATATACACGGGGCAATTGTAAACGAGCCGCTTTGAATTTTCCGAACACAGCCGGCGCGCGGCTTTTCCAGGCGCGCACAATACGCGTGTAACCTTGCCGAGATATCGACGCTGCTGCAGCTGCCGTTGCACATATACAGAGGGAGAGAGAGAGAGAGAGAGAGCCTAGCCTTGGCCAGATTACGATACAAAAGTAGCCGCGCGCGCGCGGTGTGAAAGTAGGCGTTGGGCGCGCGAGGAAAGGAAGAAAAAAACAACATAAGGATACACGGACAGAGAGGCACATACACTCCTCTCTCTCTCTCTCTCTCTGTGCTCGCGCGCGCGCTCTCTTAACACAGCGCCCCGCCCGCGAATGCAAAATCTATTGCGCACTCGCGGCAAAATTGCAATAACATACGGAGTGTCGAGATCGGTAAGTATAAGCCTGCGCATATAGACGCGCGAGGGCCTCCCCCATAGCTTGAGCAAGTCCGACAGATGCGCGCCGCTGCAACGACAGCCCGGCAGTGGGAGGGGGGGAATATAGCCGCGGCACGAAATCTGCTCTCGCGAGCGAGTCTCCGTAACGGCTACTCGTATGTCCCGCCGAAAAGAGCAGAAACGTGTCTGTGCCAACGTTTGACTCGCCAAAGTCGCCCGGCTCGCAACAATCTCGCCCGGCTACTGCTCGCTTTACTTTGCGTAACAAACTGCCGGGTGAGGCCGGGAGACCGGCGTCGACTTTCGGTCGCGCGACCGGATATCTCTCTCTCTAAGTCCGCGTCCCCCTTATATCCAGTGTCATTACCAGTGTTGCAATAGCTCCGCCAGCATCGAGAGGCGCGATTCAAGTCGAGAGCCGTCCCGAAGAAGTGCAATTAACGCTGTACAGCTTAATCACAACGTATCCTCCAGTTAATCGGATTCCGTGTGCCGCACGACTTCTTGTCGAAATCAATCCAAAGTGCCGACGAACAAAAATTTTCATGCCTTTCGTTATTCCAATATGCGCGTGTATAGTCGATCAATTACATACACACACGCCACTTGCACACATTAGGCGCTACGTTGAAGAATCGCGGCAGTTAGCTCCCTTAGGGCGTCGGAGTTATTATTATTGCGAAATAATCATGGTCGCGCAGGCGTCGATGTTGTTTTCGCCTACCGCATCCGAGCCTGCTACCGCTATATAAGCGAAATTTTTCCCTCATTATTTAACGAGAGCTTGACAGTATATACGTATATAAAAGGCAAAGGCGGAGAGAGCAAGCGAGAGAGAGAACGGTAATACCGGCCTGTCAGTTCGGCCGAAAACTTATCTTAACGCGAATTAATTTAATGCGCCCAACGACGTCGTAGCACGCAACCTTGCCTCTCTCGTGCCTTCCCCTCCCCGCCCCCGTTCCGCACGCATGCACGAGAGCTTTGGCTGCTTATGTACACTCGCGATCAATTTTTCTCCGCTATCAAAGGTACACGGATAAAAAATTCACTTCGCCGCAGCTCGCGACTGGTCCCCGATACACCCACTGTGTAGCAGCATAACCCACAGGTATACAATAAGAATAATGGAGTTTATGCCGAATAACTGAGCAGCAGCAGTTCACAAAAATCGAACCAGTCGACTAGTTATGTGAGTGTGTCCGTGGGCACTAGGAGCCTAATCGCCGAGACCTTAGGCTTACGTAACGCCTACTGCCCGGGATTTATTGTCCTCGGGCATCGGCAGCAGTCGAAGAAAATCATCGGAGCGTGTGTGTCCCCCCCCGGTCTTTCTCTAAGGTGGTCGGGACAAACAATAACGCTTTGCTCGTGTATACGCGGAAGCGCGCGCCCATACCGCACGCTCGTGCGCGCGGAAAGCGTCACGCCGAGCGCAAAAGTGAAAACGGCAATTAGCACACGAGAGCAAAAGAGAGAGACATGGGGGGGGGGAGCTCGACACCCCAGCCTCCTTATTCTCGCTCTCTCTATCTTTCTCAGCGGCGTTTGCCGGCTCGACAAGTGGGTAATCGGCCGGGCTGTCCTTAGGCCGCGGCGCACTTGCTAACTGGAGGCCGTTATGACTGGATGAAATGGTGTACGGGGCCAGCCGGAGTGGACGGCCGGAAATCATAGGGTTACCCTCCCACCTCGTGTCCGTACGTCCCACTGCTGTACGAGAGCGATGTGTGTGTGTATATAAATTGCGCGCGTCGGCCGACATTTCGCTGTTATGGGCTTTACGCGGCCGATCGGTGCGTCCGGTTCTCACGACGGTTCGCCTATATCTATAAGCTCCCCCTCTATATCCCTCTGACTTGCGAAAACTAATCGACACACAGGACCGCTGCTGGGTACAGTATAGCTCCGTCTCGATATGTGTGTAAACGTAGTACACAAGCAAAGAATAGATCTGGGCACAATAGCCGCGCTTCCTCGTTAGACCACCTTCCATCCTCTCTCGAGATATCTCGAGATATAGTTGTATGTGGAGCTTATGTTGGATCTAGCGAGAAAAGGGCGTTTTCGGAGAACAGAAAATGCCGAGGAACGGAAGGCTTGATATATATTCAATTAGGCGGCTCTAAGTTTTATATCGATTATACGCGACCGGTGGATTGATAAGGAGATTCAATAAAGAAACACACACGCGCGCTGTGGAATTGCCATTAAAATTATCGGGCTAACGGGATCTGTCGGGGAACAAACTCGTTCTTGGAAAATTCAGTAGCGGATTTAGCGGTCCAATATTGTAGAAAAAGTCCATGTATCCCCGCACGAGGCGAGATCATACGCCCGCGATATTATATACGCATAACCGAGCGCTTAAGGATGTGGAAGTAAAAAAAATTAAACGCCTGTCTTGGGCGCTGGTCGTGAGACACGTGTTTCTGTTTCTCTCCGAGAAAATTTCTCCGCTTTGCAAACTGTCCGCAGCGAACGACGATTGCGCGTGTGTGGGAGGGGGGCATTGAATATCAAGTCCACGTTTTACTCGATGATTTAAGAGGGGATATTGATTTGGCAGAGGAAAAAAAATGAAACGTGTGTCCTTGACTAAAATTGTTTATCATCGTTTGAGGGTGCACACACATCGATCTGCATATGCGTAAATATTCAATGACCACTGCGACCGCGTTCGCCAGTAAAAATCGATATTAAGAGCGTATAACGATTATTTATATAATGACGTTATGTAAATCTAGAAAGTCAATGTAATATCGAATCGATTAATTATGCTAAAAAAACTTTTTGAATAAAAGGAAAAAACGAATGAAAAAATGCTGTAGAAGTTACGCTGCGGCAACTAAAAAGCCCCTCCTCCTCTCAGTATACGCATGCACAGACAAAATGCGTTATAACTTGTAATCCGGTTTAATCACTTTTTCCTGATACAAACAGATATATGTATGCTCTTTCTCATTTCTTAACATCAAGCGCACGATCTAAGGTTGTACGTGAAAAATCCGTATTCCCCGCGCGCACATTTATATAAACATGTTAAAGCCGTGTTTCACGGCGATACCTACACACATATATATATCCGTTAAATGACTCACGGAATTTGATGGTCAATTTGGCAGGAGACTAATGGAAAAGGGAGCATCGATGCCCTGGCAGGACGTGCTGTTCGAGGCGACCGGCGAGGCGCGATTGGACCCCAGCGCCCTCAGGGAATTCTTCCGGCCGCTCGAGGACTGGCTGCGCGCCGAGAATTTCCGAACGAACGAGCTCGTCGGCTGGACCTACGGTAAGCCTGCTTATCTTGTTCTCCCTCGATTCCCGCGCTCGCTCATCAAACGCATCGGAGCTCGATCATACAATCCCGTGCTATTACGATATCTAAGGCAGACGTAACACGGCTGCGTATTATGCAAAGAGAGTCGGCTTCTTCGCGATTGAAACGCATAGAGCAGTACACACACACACAGAGGCAGTAGCAAAAGGCTGTAATCGCGTGGAGAGCAGCGGCTTTGGCAGAGGCAGGTCTTCCGCCCCCCCCCCTTCCAACATAATCGGCGCCAAGTGCGAAAAACCAGTACTCGGCGTAATTGCCCGCGCGTGATTCAATTAACGGCTAACGCCGCGGACTCTCTATCTTTCTCTCTCTTTCTCTGTCTAGCCGAAGAGTAATGAATGTCCGCCGCGAATATATCGTAAATATAGCCCCCCCCCCCTTTGGCAAGCCTCTTCCTATACGCAGCGCGTGTATACGTGGTATATAACACATCTTTGGAGCGATCGAAAGGAGAGCGGGTTTCTTTTTACGCTTACACTACGGTTAAAAACGATCGCCGACTCGCAAGCTCCTCGAGAGATAGGCCTATGTCCGTGCGCGTTTCTCAAGATCTTGCAGCCTACTCTCGGGTGAATTATGATCGGGAATAGGGGGCCGCGCGCGATGCAGGAAATGCTCTGCTTTATTAATAGACATAACACGTCGTTTACCTTTTTTTCTCTCTCTCTCTCTTCCCCTCCGTCTCGCTATCTCTTTCTCTATGCGCAACGTGATGTATAAATTTCAAACGATCGCCGCGTGAAAAGCTTGTTTCGCCGCGGGTTGCGTCGAGATGGTTTTTCTCATATATATATATATACAGCCTGGCGCTTAATCTAAATGTATAAAGGCGAGTAAAGAGTCGTAAAAAAATGCGATGGCCGAATATTAGGGGGGAGGGCGGTTAAAGGAAGGCTTATACTTGCTCCGAGGGTGTTGAAGCTTAAGAAGTTTATATTAAATCTAAAACGATCCGAGAAGGGAGGGAAGGTTGTAAAAAGAGAGAAAGAAAGAGAGAGAGATAGGTATGCTTTGCATACGTTGTGTCTCGGGGTCGGCCGGAGATAAGAAAATACGAGGAAAAGGTGAAAGGACGCGGGAGCTTATATTTACGAGCCCGCGACTGCTCTGCGCGCCTATTATATATATACGTGTGTGTGCGGCTCTCTGTCTGGGCGCGCTTGAAGCCGAAGGGAAAAGACATTACAGCTGCCTTTTTGCCCAACTCTCTCGCGTCTCCTTCTTTCTTTCCTTTTTTTTTTCGTTCGCCTTCTTTTTCCAGCTGCAAGGACGTTCGCCTTCGCTGGAGATAAAAAATTCTCAGTGACCTTCTGCGGGCTCGCGTTGTACACAGAGCGATGCATTAGTGTCAATTCCAATTCCGACGAGAGAGAGAGAGAGAACACGCGCTGCGGGGAAAAAGTGCGATTTTCTGTAATGGATATGATTCGATTGGGAAACGCGAATAGAGAGAGGCTCTGAGAGGGAGAAAAAAAAATTAATGCAGCGAGAGTTGAAAGAATCACCGATCCATGGGATATACATATGAACCGTCGGCTTATGCCGAAGCCTCGAGTGCAGCACTAAAAGCAGGCTAATCTCAGCCGAGAAAGACAGGGCGAGTGGGAGGTCTCGATAGAACACAATGCTCGGCGGAGAACAGCAGGCGCCGCGCACAGCGGGATTTATGTGTTTGCTGATAGAGCCGAGAGCTGTGTATGCAGGGCTTAGAGTCCAAAGTATTATATGTCGTTATCTTCGCTTGCCGCGGCATCTCTCCGGGCGCCCTCGCGTCGCCAAGAGGGCCGCAGGATCCGCGCTCCTTTTCTCTCTCTCTCGCTGGCCTTTCTAATTATCGCTTGGCCCGATCCGCGAGCGATCGGCCGGATCCGTGACATAATCGGAGCAGTTGGGCCCCGAGAGCGCGCGAGCTGTAAGGGGGGGGCTGGAGAGCCGGATGGGAACCGCGAGTGTAGGCTGCGGCGGAGGAGGCCGCCGGCTAGCCTAATGACACACGGGGGGAGGCCGAGCTAGCTTGCGCAAGCGAGGGCCTCCCCTTCCTCCTCCTCCCCCCGCCCCTCGTTATCTAATTGGCCGCGCGCGGCGTCTCTTCCTCGGCTTGGCCCGCTTACCGATGCGGCCCGCGCGCGCTCGCGGAGAGCTGGACGCCGGCCAGCAACCTCTAGCGCATAGCACTCGGGACACGCTATGCGCTCTACTCTGCGCCGATCGATATACGACGGCCGATCGGATTTTCCCTCTCTCGCTCTTCCTTCTTCTTCTTTTTTTTTGTTCTCTCTCTCTGGCTCTCTTTTTGTATCGCTGCCTATCGCGTAAGTGGATCGCTGGAGAGTCGAGAGCGCTCGGCTATATACCTCTCTATCGTCGCGCGTACACACGTCTAGACTCTCACTCTCGACGCGCGCGTGTTCGATGTACAGCCACCGACGCTGCTGTATAGCGGTTTTTGCCACTCCTGGTGGCTTTGCTTCCTGGAAGGCATACTGCACCTGCACCGGCGGCTATATAGCTGCCGCGGAATGACGTAATTTTTTTCGTTGCTATACTATACATACACATAGAGAGCACGCGCTCGCCAGCTGATGCCTTTTTAAACACGCGCGCGCGTCCCCTGGAATTTTAATTCCGAAGACGGTTTATATTTGCGGATCCTTTGCGTAATATTCATTGCGCGCGCGCGCGTTTATAATGAACGGCTTATACTATCTCCGCGGCAACGAGAAGGAGAGCCTAGGCCGGCCGAGCGCGCGATCGAATTGGCTCCAATTAACTTCTCCTTAAGCCGTTAGCTTTATTACCGGAGGAAAAGCGCCATTGTTCGTCCCGAAGTCCGAGTATACTTATACATGCCGCAGTTTTTCATCAAGCTCCTGCACCTATATATGTGCGCGTACAGCCAATGGGCCAGATTAGACGGGAATAAATTATAAGAAGTCTGCTCTCTTTCTCCTCGCCAACGATTTAAGCGCGGAAAGTTATAGGGATATCGCGGTTATTTAGGCGCTTCGGGAAAAAAAAAATCCGTCTTTCTCTCTGTTGTGTGCATACGCGGCAGGCTGAGTATACAGTCGTAAGATATACCTATACCGTAGCGCGTGAGAAACGTTATTGCATAAGATTATACATGCAGACATGCCGGAATGGCTCTCTCTCTACTCATGATCGCACGAGATCTCTTTCGTACTTGTCGGCAGGTTGGATGAGGGGGGGGGGGAGGCTTGCTAGAAGGATGATACAAAAAGTCTTGTTCCCGCCCGACTCTGTTCCACATTACTTTCCTATCCGCGCGTGTATTAGCGAAGAAGCTGTATAGCGTAACGATGTGCTTGCCCCCTCCAGGGAACGGGGGGAAAGGGTGGTAAGATCGTTGCTTTGAATCTTCATTCGAAGCCGCTTTTTCCTATGCGCTCGCCTATTCATTTCGGCCGCGGCTTATAAAATCCTCGTTAGAAAAGCGAGGAGGAGGAAGGAGAAATAAAACATCGAGTGGAAAAAGAAATCCGCATAAGTATACCCATCATTCACCGATCCCATGTACATACGCGGCAGCCATAACATAATCCCTGCGCTCTTACTTCATACCCGCAATGCGGGCATTATATCATTCGAAATTTCTCATGTCTACATGTGTGCGATTATGCGTGTGTGTCTGTTCCAATTTAGACGGGGACTACTGCAAGCTGAGCATCGAGACGGCCGGGCTGGAGGTCTACGGTAGCGGCTACTACTTCAACGGCGCCCCATCGAGCTACGCCAGCGTCGCGAGCGTCATCCTCGGGACGATCGTCGCGGCCTTGGCCTTATCCTTGTTTTAAAAGTAGCTGCGGCGGCAGCCGAGAGGCTTCGACAATCGACTCACTCATCATCACCGACACACGCCGCTCCATACGAGGTCTCTCTCTCACTCTCGGCCTGCGGGGCGATTTCGAAAGCGAGAGTCGACTAACCACCACGTGTCTATATCAGCTCCCCAGGCTGCATGTAGACGCGCTCGTAAAACGATCCTCTCTCGCGCGGAGGCTCTCCGTTAACGGGGGGGAAGACTTGATTTATCGCACGTGTCGACCTAGTGCGCGAACTCTCTTTCGACTTAAACACGCGGCCCGCGTTTTTCGCCTGTATCCCGGTGTACTCTCGCTCTAGAGAAGAGCTGGGAGCGATCTAGCTCTGAGGTAATGATCGGTCGATGCTTATGGGAGAGCCGAGCGAGGAATAGCCGTTATTGTAACGCCGAGAGCTAATAGCTCCCAGCCGATCGTCTATCTGTATAGGATGTTGCAGGGGGAGGGAGAGTCGAGACAAATGTACGTAATTATTGTATTCGGGTTATGTGCGCTGTAATAATAGTTATTAAGCCGGCGTACATAGAGAGTCAAAATCGATCCGTCCAGATTACCTATACATGTACACATGCACGTGTGTACGCCCGTGTAAAGTTGACGAAACACTCGGACTGCTCTACGAGAGACAGGCGATAATCAAAGTTTTATAGAGCCTCTTGGCACAGTCGCGGGGACCGGTATCCCTATGTGTGTCATGTATTATGTACGAACGCGACGCGTGACATAACAGACAGAGAGAGAGAGAGAGAGAGAGAGACTCTCTACGTGTAGGAGGAGTAGGAGGGAGGGAGATTTCGCAGACGCGGTGGCAGATCGGAATGCGGCAGCTGGGCGGTTTGCGCTCGCTCGCGCACGCGAGACATTAGGCATTATTTCTGTCGCAAGCCGGAGCGCGCGGAGAGCACGCGCTCTCCGTGCACTGGTTGCCTCTACTATACATATATCTATATACCATCAGGCGAGCAAGTTCCGTCTCTGGGCACACGTACAGAGCCTCGGCCGCGGAATAACCGCAGGAGCTACCAACTTTTCAGCGGCTCTCTCGTGCTCTCGATACACCCGCGGTCCAGGCTCGGTGTATACGCGTGTATTTGTTAAGGGGGCAGCAGGGGAGGAGGGCCTTACCGTATAAACGCACAGTGTCCCTTGCTGTCGCACACGCGGCTTCATCCTTAATTAAACGGCTTTAATTAACGGCCAAGAGAGAAAGACGAATGAGGAGGAGGGGGAGGAGAACAACAACACGGCGGCGTAGCTTATTTGGCGGCTCTCCAAATTACCGGCTCCTGCGGCCGGCCATGATCGAGCTTTAATGGAAAAGCGTCGCAGTGCGAAAGTTGCGCAGACTCTTAACCCCCCCCCCCCCCCCCCTATTGGCAGTGTAACCCTCCCAAGTATAGTAGTGCAGGTTCGGAGAGACACGAGAGAGAGAGAGAGAGAGTTGCGCAATAACGCCACAGGACGAGCGAAAAATCCGAGGCGGGGGAACAATGTGAGCCCGAGAGCGACTAACCGAGGGACTTTCACCGGTCACCGGCGAAACTGCCGCGCGAAAAACCAAGGCGATCCGGAACTGACCGTTTCTCTCTCCCCGGCTGCCAAGGACAAGAGTTTGGTTGACGCTTTGTACAGGCAGACAGGACACGGCTCTTTTAACGCTGTACCTCTTTCTCTAACGCGCGTACGTACACGCGTCTTTTCACGGGATGCTCGTAAATTTTCGTTAGCCTTTTCGTCGCTCCAGCCGCCTTTATTTTTTCCGTCCCATCATGTTTTATCCAAGAGAGGATATACACGTAGCGCTTGGAGGTCGATGATTGAGCCGTGTTGTTACGCTGACAATGACGCATTAGGCTATACGGAGAGGAGGCCTCTCTGTACACCGCAGCCTCTCGTGGCTAGTTTTTCCCTCTAATTTCGAAGCACCTCTCTCTCTCCCACTGGGCAAATCCAATAACAGAGCCGGCCCCGCTGTGTAACGGATGCCGATACACATATACGAGTCTCTCTCTCCTGCGGAATCCGCTTATAGCGCGCGTTTCATTATCGATTTTCATTTTGTGCCAGCTACGGAAATCGAGCGCGCATTCTAAAGCGCCTGTATACCACCGCAAACGCTGCCGCGATGATATTCCCCTCTCCTCCTATCTACTCCACCGCGCGATTCAGCCTGCGTCTCGTGATCCGGCTTATAACGTCGAGAGAGCAACAGTTGCAGGACAACATCATCACGCTGACACACTTCTTTTTTTCTCTCTTTTCTAATTTCGTTTTCATAATTCGACGGGATTTTAATGTAAATATAAGCAGAGCATTATCTTGTAAGCTCTGTTTTTCCCCTTTTTTCCTCACTTTTCCGTTTGTTTATTTTTTATTTTTAACACGATGTTTTCTCTCCTTTTTTTCTCTTTCCTCCCCAACGTCGAAAGTGGATCATCGACAGAAGAGCCCAAGTGTTACAATTAGCTTATATTTTTGTTAGGATTCGCAATATTGATATAAGTCGGGTGAAGTATGCTAGCTATAGAGAATGTTTACCTCGACAGAGAGAGTATATATACTTATATATGAAGCTTATTGTTCTTAGCGAAGGAGAGACGAGTATTCTTGTCATCTTATTGTCGAGAAAATAATGCAGAACAACTTATTTGCCTGCCGACAGGCGAGCCCCGGTCTACTATAGATATAGTTTTACTAAAGTACGTTCAGAGTACGTTTTACGATACGTAATATATAAGGTAAATATTAAAAAAAAATAATGTAAATAAAAAAGCGTTTCTTATGTTACATTACGTCCATGTACACCATTGATTAATTTTATGACATATTTATAGAGTTTTAATATATATGATTATTGTAATAATTCTATATGTATACGCTGCATGCTCTCAATTAATTGTATACGTTTGTAAAAGTGACGAACAAATAAAAGCTCATCTTCGAAAGCCCGTCTCCGTTTATGCAGCCTCCCCCTTCTCCAGAACTAACACGGGTAATAAAACAAAACAGAAGTAGCTCCTCAGCAGGCTCAAACAGAGGGGCCTCGACTGAAGAAGGTGGAGTGTTGCCTGCAAGCGCGTATTATCGCGTCGTCGCAGTGCACGAGAGAGAAAGAGATCCAGTACAGAGGGCAAAGGAGGTGCGGACCGCGCGCTCCCGCTGAATTCCGTGAGAAAAGTCCGCGGGGTAGGTATATGCTCTATAAGCGATAGTAGGGGGGGGGGAGTCGTGTGCCTCTCTCGCGGTTTAAAATTTCGCAAAGCCGCGCTTGACTTTCGCAGCTCTCCTTGTATTTGTGTGTATATACAGAGCGCGCGGGGTCGAGAGCGCGCGAACGAGAGAGACAAGTAGTCGGGGGGAGCTTTCGAGCGCGGGCGACACACGTGAGCCGATCGCTTTTTCGTAAACGTATACGGCGCGCCGCTTTCGCAAGGAGCCACGCGAAAAATCCCTGCAAACTCGAATATGCCCTCTCCCTTCTCTCTGTCCCTTTTTTATCTCTCTTTCTCTAGGGGGCAAATAAGCCGCGTGACGGGAGTATCCGGTCCTTTCGACTGACTACTGT
Source organism: Anagyrus pseudococci (assembly GCA_030522585.1). Classification (NCBI taxonomy): domain Eukaryota; kingdom Metazoa; phylum Arthropoda; class Insecta; order Hymenoptera; family Encyrtidae; genus Anagyrus; species Anagyrus pseudococci. Next base: position 22,539 of record JAPYYQ010000622.1, on the reverse strand, counting down.
GGCAAACAACGGCGAATGCTCTCTCTCTCTCTCTCTCTCTATGGTGCGGCAGCGGCGAGTGCTCCAGAGAACGTAGGGAGAACGGACGGACAATGAAATTGATTGGCTCGGCCAATCATCCCATTAGGCCGGCAACGACAGCCGACTACGCCGGAACTGCGTTCTTGCGCCTGCATACAGGCTCTCTCTCTCTCTCTCTCTCACTCACTCGTTCTCTTTCGACGCGCCGCGCAAACGATCGACTTTGCCACAGAGAGAGATCCATCCCGGCGGTTATTCGCACGAAATGATGACGAGCGGGGCATCCCCTGTGCACCGGCAGCGTTTGATGTGTATACCTATCGATAAACAACTTTGCGATTTGTTTTTCATGCAGGGGGACAATTTTGTTGGATAAGCTTTTTGGAATACATTTTTTGTTATAACGTCCGACGACTGCAGTAGGTTAAATGAAATCAGTGGGGGCAGTCAATATAAAGTTAAATGCGAATTGTTGTTCTCTAGCTATTCTCGAGAGCAGTCAGGAGGGTCTCGAGCTTGTTGCGCGGTATCATTATTTTCCGTGGGTCTGTCGTCATCTCGCGCTCTATGGAGTCTCTTCTGTATCCTAATTTTTGCCCGGCACATGAAGATATGCTCGTTGCAATATATACCGGAGCCGCAGTCGAGTCCAAAGCGTTTTCACTTTTTTGCAATGCATATAACCTGATTTAGCTTGATTATAACTTGCGATCGAACGGCGTAGAAATCTTTAATTTTTTTTTCTTTTATAACTATTCATTTTTTTTACGAAACATCAATTAGCATTTATATCAAGGACAATTTCTATACCCGCCTGATGATCCCATTTTTACTCTTCATCGATTATGTGCCACGATTGATCGTACGACTTTTTTTTTATTAGGCCAAATACATCAATATTGATCCTTTCGTTTTCCTTTCTTTTTTTTCGTCAATTATTTTTATCTCGACTCTCGATCAATTCAATTTAATATAATTAAAAGTTTGCTTATTAATGAAATTAAAAAATGAGTAAAAAGTCCCAGGGGAATTATATAAAATTTTGGGGTAAAAAGAGGCAGAATAAAAATTGCTCGTGTCACTTCCCTTGAAACACAATATATCCGAGTATGGAGAGATATCCTGTTAAGCGAACGCGTCTGGCCCCACGCCAATTGAAGGTCAGTCGAAAGTCAGTAGACTGCAGAGAGCAAGAGTAAAAGAGGGAGAGAGAAAGAGGCCCTTATAATAATCATCACCTCTCGGAGCGCAGTTAATCATCGCACATACGAGCCGCGCGTAATTCACGAGAGAGAGAGAGAAAGACGTTGGGGGGGGGGGGATGAATAAGAGGAAGCGAAAAAAGCCTTTTAGACTCGTATAAATTTAGCGGCGGGCATTAAAAGCAGATACATCATGGAAGCCGCTGCTACATCGGACCCTTTTAATCCGACAGCCTATCCTGCAATGAAACGGAAAACCGCGAATGAAGCAGCAATAAACCCGCGCTCGAATAAGAGCGCCAGCCAGCGAGAGGCAAGACGGGGGGCTGAAATGGAAGAGTAGAAAAGCGGAATCTCTCTCTCTCTCTCTCTCTCTCTCGGTAGTCTTCGTTTCGAGGGCCATTGAAATGACTCGGCTCCTCGTGCTGCTCGATTGCCTTTTGTGCCTCTCTTTTTCCCTCTTGCTCTCCCTTGCTGTCTCGTGGCATTCGAGCGCTATTTCCGTGCCGGTGGTGAAAGGGAGGGTGTCTTCAGGGCTATACGTGCGTGTCATATAATGGACACACGACCCCGCGCGCAACTCTCTCTCGATCTCTTGCAGGTGAATGGAAAAAAGGCGAAATAAGTTCTCGAGAGTAGAGAGAGAGAGGGAGGCCCTTCGGTGTCGCACGCCTATAAGATTTGCTCACCTGCTCCTATATACGCTTGCGCACCTTTTATTTTTCCACCCGGCTTTGTACACGCTTTCTCAGCAGGAAGAAGGCAAGGTCGTACTGTGGTCGTAGCCAACTGCTTTGTTTCTTTCTTCCTTTCCTTTTCTCTTTTGTTTCTGTCGTGATTTAAGGAAAGAAGAAACAGTGCGACGGGTCAGGAGGAGCGAATGAAAAATTCAAGAGATTGAGAGAGAGGCGAGAGGGTTATTGGCGCTCCTATTCGTATACACATCGGACTACAATCGTAGATTCGGTTGAAATTTTCAGCGCGTCCTTCTCATAGCCGCGAAATGTTTTTCTATTCAAGACGCTTGGCTCTTCTCCTTCTCTCGCTTTTTTTTCGCTCTTTTATCGATGGCACGCGCGCGCTTCTCGCTACTGCTGCTGCTGCGTCTATAAATTGCGCGCAGTGAAAGTCTTTCCGGTTTAGCGCGCGCTCGCAATGAACGTTGCATGCGGAATATGAGTTTAGCGAATGTAGCTCGCGAAGGAAAAAAAAAGCAAAGAAACAGAAAGAAACGGGAGGGGAACGCGATATGTGTCTGTGTGTGTGTGTGCTTCATTAATATCTCGCGTGTAGTCAGTCTACTTGCCGTTTGCCGCGCGTGTATATAAGCTGAAAGTAAATGGCGCGAAAAAGTATATAAGCAATTTTTGATCGGCTTATGTACACGCCGCGGATGTGTATGTACGTATATATGCTCTCGCTTACGTAAATTGCGCCGATCGACGTAAGAAACAGCGAGTAGATCGTTATTGATATGCCCTGTGTTATTATTTAATCTTGATACAATTTTGCGCTTTGCCCGAACAAGCTTTTTTTCCTCGAGCGGCATTTAGACCATGTAATCGGACGAATTTTAAATTGTCGGATTATTTGTAAGCACGACAAAATTATAGGAAACGCTCGTTTTATAATTATACATACAGCTGTCTCCGCTTACTCTTTTTCTGTACGTATATAGTCTCAAGTGTCTCCGCGTGAGGTATATATAGGAAGAGTATTGGGTATCCTTTGATAACCGCGAACAATGAGGATTAAGCGAGCCGAAACTGATAAGGTTATATCGGTATACGTCTCGATTTCTTAACGATTAAAACACGAGAAGCGTATAGAGGCTCATCGCGTCTCGCGTATAGCCGGCTGGGTATAATCGGCCGGCGACATCTGCCCCCGCGAATGGGGGGGTTCATTGCGCCGAGTAGAGTCGAAGCACTTAGCCAACGGCAAGTCGAGCGAGTTCCAGTGCGTGCCCGAGTGCGGGCGTCAATTGGCAGAGATAAAGAGAAAGAGAGAGAAGGAGAGAAAGAGAGAGAGAGAGAGAAAGAGAGAAGAGGCAGACGTGCGGCGGATGGCCCATTGCCGGGGCTGAGAGCGCACAGTCGGCGTGCAGTGCAGGCCCGGCGCAGGTCCGCGCAGCGCCGCCATATAGAACCCCTTGCACAATCGTCGTCCCGAGAAAAGGAGCGCTCGCGCTCTCCTGCGCGCGCTAAACAGAAAGAGAGAAAGAAAGAGAGCGAGAGAGCCCGGCCGTACCGAGGGCACGCGATCCTTATCGCGGTATTGCGCAACTACACCCAGCAATAGCAGCTGTGGGGCCTTTCGCGATCCTTCCGCCGGACGGCGGCCCCTAATGAGCCCGGCTGCCTCGGCGAAAACGAAAGTGACGCGCGCGTATAGGAGGCCGCGCGCCGGTCTAACAGCGACCTGCCCAGGAGAAAGAGCAGAGGCAGGAGGAGGGACCAGTTGCGCTCGGGTGGGCTCGCAAGGCCGCAGACGACGGGCCACCAGCAGCACCAGCCGGCTTCGGCGAACTTGGCGCGCGAGAGAGAGAGAGCCGAGGATGCGAGCTGGCTCTCCACGAGGAAGCTGTGCCCGCGCCTCGCCCTCCCGCCAAGGCCACACGCCGCTATCCGCACACCGCAAGCCGATCTGCAGGTACACCAAAGACCCCCCTAGCCCGCCGGCTACAAGCCTGTATCCACGTGGCGCGGATCGTTGCTTGCGCAACGGCTCCTCTGTATGTGCCCCCTCTCGGATTCGGGAGAGCCTAGCGATCTTGTGCAACGCGCACACGCCGGCTCTCTCTCTCTCGCGTAATGAGCCGCAACCTTTGATAAAACCGAGTTGCGTCGATCCTCGATCCCCTCCTTGCCTCTCTCAACCGGCTTCGACGAGATATTGCTCCTACTCCGGCCTGACTTTTTTTTGGCGAATCATCGCGCTTTACCTGTATATGCACTTTGCATCGCGAGCCAATTTACGGATTACCGCTGTTGGATATAGGCTTGGCACAGCTCTCTTTCTCCATGTTGCTCAAGTTATATTTCGGCCAGTCGTAAAAGTCACCTCTGCACACTCGAAACGTGTCGGATACGTTTGTTGCGCAATTAAGTGCCGAGACAGGGAGAAAAATCGAGATCGGCTCGCCCACAGCTGCAGCGATCGCCGAATTTCGAATATCTCAATGACAAGCAGCGATCGGGCGAACTTTATAATGACGCCTGACACACTTGCCTCCGTAGATCCGAGCGCCCCAGCATGTCCCTCTTTCTCGAAATCGACTTGCTTCGGACACCATCAATTACCGATTCTTGCACTTAACCTTCCAAATCACACCGGGCAAATGACGTAACTGCCATCCTTACCCGCAGGCATACAACGAAAAAAAGACCAGGGGGAAAAAAACGGCGATTAATCGGTTGACCTAGCGCGGGCCTCAATGGGGGACACCGAATAGATTTCGGAAAAAGATCGGTAAAAAGATCCGAGCGGAAGGGGGCGCATCGCGGGAGGGGACGCTTGATTACCGGCAATTAGCCGCGCAGCGCCGGAGAGGTATGCAATCGACCTCGTGCCCAGCGTATAGACACGGGCGCGAACGATCCTGACGTAATGCCGCGGTGATTGCACCTCTCCCCCCCCCCCCTCGTCCTGCCCTATCCCCCGGCTGAAACGTCATCGTAAATACGTCAGCGCGACCGGTATCTCGGCTTTTCCGCGGCGTCTGGACCGTTAACGATCTCGCGGTGTTATACGTATACAGTTGCGTGCGGCCTCTCTTCTGACGTTTGAATTGTTGGAAATTTAAGACTAGCCTGTCTAAGCGTGCGTGCAGCCATCGAGAGAGCCATGTTAATTGAGCACGAGGTAATGAAGTAATCGATTGCTGAGGGTCGCTCGATGCCCACAACGTGTTTTTTATGGATATTTTTCTTTTTTTTTCGTTCTTTTATTCGCGTTACTTAGAATCGCGAGAACATTTCGAGACCGGAATAATTCGATGAATTTCGGTTAAAAGGAATTTTCTTTGTTAAAACGCACGGAGTGTTTTGGGGCTATTGTAATTCGACGGAAGAAAAAAATTATTTCGCGAATTCTTGGACTTTTCATTGGAGCAATAACGTGCGTTAGCGTTGCTTAATTAGGGATTTACCATGTCATCATAAATGACGTTAGGCAACTCGGAATAAAATCGCAATGCTCGAGCCGTATTATTTCGGTGTGGAAATAAAAAAAAAAGAAGAAGAAGAAGGTGGTGGTGAAGAGGAAAGGAGTATTATGAGGCGTTGTCCTTAGTCCCCCCCGGCTACTTGCAGGTTTTTACGAAAAGGCTGTTAAGATGATATAATTTCACTTACCGGCATAACTCTCTAATTACATAAGTATATAATACGCTCCGGTTCTCTCGTGAAAATATGTTTCAAGTTCCAACTTATTATCCATTTGATTTGCTTATTAACGCGCGCGGCGTTACTTCACCTTTAACGCGACGATTTCCGCTGATTAATCGAGGCGAATACGAAATCTCTTAACGAACCCCGTAAACGTTTGTGCTCTCTCGCTGGGAGACAACCTTGAAGCGATTCTGTAATAATAAACAAAGATATTAAAAAGCTATCATCGAGCTTAGTGGCGGCGGTAAAACGGACTTGGTAAACATAATGGAGAAAAAAAACGTATTCTCACGTAGATTATCCGAATAATCAGCCTGAATAAGTGCGTCGATGAAATTAGCCGCATAGGACGTAAGTAGATGTGGTTTTGTATCCCCCGATATAATACGACCGGACGTTAAAGCTCGTTCGCGCTTGATGACAAAATATACACACACGAGCCGTCGTCGTCGCGCTCTCTGTATATCCGTTTCACGCGATTAATCAGCAGAGGGAGACAGAGGGAGAGCAAGGGCGTTAAATTCATTTAGTACAATTGCGCGTCGCGTCTGTCGGTTGGGATTTTGCTGAGGCATAAGCTGTATACATGCTACGCGTTAATTTCACATATAGCTGATCAAGCGCGTCCGGAGTATTGCGCCACGTAAGGTCTGGTCGAGAGGGAGATCGAGGATCCCGGCTTACTCCACATTGATCTCCCATTTCCGGGAGGCAGGCTGAATTTTGAGAGCCGATCGCTCTCTCGCAATTACCGATTCGATCCTCGACGTGATTGATTGCTCTCCGCTCTTCTGTACTCCCGGCTTCGCGGTAGGCTCTGCCCCCCTCTCGAGTGTAACCGCTGTTTTTCGATTACCCCATAGCTCTCTCGGCCTTCCCTGCGGTTCTACACTTCTGTTTTTTAACTTTTTTTTTTCTCGACGAAAAAGAAAAAAGTTTATCGTTGCTCCAGCTACCGATTTTACGACTTTTCGGCTGTATAAACGCGCGCGTGTACGTAAAATATTAATAATATGACGCAACTCTGGGTAAGGCTATATAAACGAAGAAAATAAAAAAACAAAGAAGGAGCTTATTAATACGTACATTTCACTTTGCCAACGAGAGAGAGAGAGGCTTGTAAACGCCGCTTCGCCGAATGCAGCCCGCCGGGCTAATACCCGTTTCCCCCTCGCCCGCTCACCGGACAAATTAGTTGCGGCCTGCGGAGCGTCGACACAATGCCGTTCCTGCTAATTTATTTATAGCGCGCCGCTCGAATTACACCAGCTGCGAATTCCATTAGCCTGCGGATGATCGATTAGCCCGGGCTGTTTATTACTACCCTCTCCCTCCTTCGCTCTTTTTTTCCTCAATACGTTTACGAAATTCGGTTGTTTACTTGGTCCGCTCGACTTACGAACCTCGCGATTTTCGCGATCGTTTTCTGCCGATGTATACCCTTTCCAGCATGTCGAATTCGATTAATATTTAATTTTGTAAATAACGAGTCATTTTTTTTTCTTAAAGCAAATGTTATCGAATACACTTACACGCGTTTTCTAGGAATAAGAAGACACGTACACAAGTCTGACGCGGGCAATGAGACTTTGGGAGGCTTAAGCCGTTGGCAAGTCTGTATACGGGCATTGTCCCGGTTGGCCCCTCAATCGCCACTCGAGACTTCAACGATATGGCCGCGACAGGGCAGAAGGTAGGAGTAGCAGCGCATCCGCAGCCAGGCCAGATCTCACGTGCCGCCGAGTTGTAGTGCATTTCACACGGCATTCAGGTATACATATATGTATCTACACATCCACACGTGCGCGACCTCTCTTACTCTCTTTTTCCCTTGTGCTCCTAAAGCCGTGTCATCCGACCCTCCTGCCCTCCCTGCTATAGTCTATTCAACGCCGACAAGTGCTCGGCTCTCGTTTTTTTTTACTTCCTCTCCTCCTCTTTCATTGATTGTGATTTAACTTTTCTCCTCTGCGCTACCGCTACCGAGAAAGAGAGCTATTTTACGGCTTTTGTTTCGAGTGATATAGCCAACTCTCGTCCTTTTTTTCCTCATTTCCGCCGCTTTTCTTCCGAATTTTTAAATTAATTACAGTCGGATTAACTTTAATTTATTTTTCACTAAAGCCTTATCTTTTGCGGAACGGTGTATTTTCGAATTGAAAAATTGTTATATCTCTTTGTTTTCATTATTATTTTATCATTTGAAAGTTTATTACGCCAAATATAATTGAATTTCAAATTTGAAAAAAAAGCAAAAATCGCGAAAGTCGTTATTTCCAAATCGCGCATAATTGTTTGTTCTTGTTTTCCTTAACTTTAACGACTTTCTAAGAATGTTTCTTCTTTTCGTTCTTCTTTTTTTTTGTAATCAACAAATGCCGTTTATTACGAAACGAGAGGGAGAGAGTTTCACTCTCGCAGCCGAGTTAAATCCATAAAATATTGATATCTTCCAGGAGGCGCGCGCGCGCGCGTAAGTGAAGAGGGTTTTTTTTGCTGACAAAACCGGTGTGTACTTTTCTTCAGCGGCAGGCAGCTAATCCATTGCGTCTGGTTAATACAGATCTGTCTCTACGTGTACATCGAAGCGTACGTGTATATACACGCAGTCATATGGCTTTGGCATCGAGGAATATCAATAAGAGCGAACACACTGCCTTGATCTCGATTGCCGAGGCGCGGCAGGTTAAAAATGCCCGCTCGCAGCGATCGCGAATAAATATATAAATTATGCGCGAGCCAAAGAGCGCCGCCTGCGTGCCTTGAGAAATGCGCATGGGATTAGCGCGAAACTAGGCGCCTCGCGCGTATATACCGCATTGCCGACGACGACGAGAGCTTCTCAGAAGAGAAAGAGAGCGAGACAAACGTCAGAGATAAGGTGAGCTCGCTGGAATAGTGTCAAAAAATTCATGTTGTTTTTTTTTTGGCAGAGGAGGACGTGAGTCGGTAGCGCGTGTCCACGCATAAACGCTCTATGCTATATCTGTTGCAGAGAGATGACGAGCATACGGGAAACGGGCCTGCTGACGCTGACGCTGGCCTGGCTGGCGCAGTTATCGACGGCCCTCACCGGCCTCCACGTCTGTCATAACGTTGAAAAGTGAGTCCCTCCCTCGATGCCCACGTCCACAGCTCTCTTTTCTTTCTCTAGCTTCTTTTCACCTCTTCTTTTTACCGCGCACGCTGTATCCCTTCCTCTTTTTTATTATGTCTTTCAACGGCTGCGCGCATTAATTCCAAGCTTGCACTTGTGTGATCGCGCGCCGAGAGGATTTATACACAGGGAAAAAGAGAGAAGAAGAAAGAGAGAGAGTAAAAAGAATTGATCGAGCGGCGGAGCCTGCTTAGAACAATTTGTTGCTCCAGTTACTTGCATAAATCGCAATGGCGCTATAGACGCGCGCCCGCGCTCCCGGGGTTCTATTGTTAGAGCGCCCCGGAGAGCGCGCGATATGTGCCGCTCTGAAACATAGATTCTTTCTGAACCGACTCCGCATAGTCGAACGTCCATGCCATTGTTGTGCCAATGTGCGGGCAACGAGGGACGACCGGGGCTGTGTATAATATAAATGCACACACAACACACCAATAAACTCGTAAATTCCCACGGGAAAGCTATTTTTCTGCGCTTGGACTCGTGTGTACGTGTACTTAGCAAAGCTTTCGAACAAGCGAGAGACGTGCGCGGCAAAGCAGGCTAATAGTATGGGACCCTATAAGCCGAGCGCGCAGGTGCAGCTGAAGCTATAGAGCACAAAAAAGAAATGACATTTTTGAAAACATATATGTATCTATAAACGCATGTATCAAACGCAATACGGATAGGCCTCAGCTGGGTTTCTTCATACGTGCATTGTAACGCGATGAGCACACGGACTCGGCCGCTTGCACCTCTTATCGCAGCTTGAGCAACAATAATCGTCCAGCTTACTATTGCACTCTCGTGTCCTTTCCCCTCTCTGCCTTCCTCTATCTCTACACCCTCCTTGGCTCTCTGCAGCTCAAAATTTCAATAAACGCATGCATTTCTATATGTGTGTGTGTGTGTATGCATGTAAAGAGAGAGAGAATGGCGAATCTAGGCTTAACCTGGAGCTTGCGCAAGCTTATGTGTAGCGCGTGTGTAGTCTCCTTAAAGTAAGAGCAGGGGGAGAGGGGGCTCTCTGCTCGCCTTATAGAGCGGCTTTGAAAAAAAAAATTCGCTCGAACGCCAACAGCTACACGGTGACGTCGAGGGAACAATACGAGGAGCCGGTGGAAATTCTCACACTCGCCTGGTGCCTGCAGATACCGCCGCGCTGCCCCCAGACGCGCACCGAGTTGCGCCAGCGCTGGAGAACGAAGGTGAGCGCTCTACAACCGCGGCTCCACGACGAGCCGTTAGACACACGGACACACACCGAGAACCCGTTGCCCAACGGACGAGCGCGCTAGTCTCGTTATATGCGCGCCCGGCCACGCTTGGCAGCCGCGGAAAAGCCGCGTATACACACACACGACCGCGCGCGTTACGCCTGACAACCCACGCCGAACTCCCCCTCTCCCCCCACCCACCCCTTTACACACACCTTTGCTACGACTAACGAGGACTACGGAGCTCTCCCCCTTCCCTCTCGCATCGTGGATAGGTATAGCTGTCACGGTCAAGCACTCTCGCCGTTTTGGTTTTCGATTCGACGAGATTTGTAGCTTTGATTTCTTCGGGTTACGCTACGCGCGCTTTATGTATACAGGGAGATAAGAATGAGAGCCGGAAAAACTTTATGTACAGCAACAGAGCGCGGGGGCTTTCGTTGTTTTCGACGCTAATGATGAATAATTGCTGGAATTTTTCGGTTTTCTCGATTTTCTTTTTTAATTGAACAACTAGGAAAACCGGGAAAAATGCTTGATTATTTGGGGGGGAATGTTTGAAGTGCAGCTGGTCGACGAGATCGATCCTACTGCCAAAATGAATTCGGAGTGGATCGGTGGGATGAAAAAAAAAGGAATATCACGAACGTCGCTGTTTGCTCGTCAAATATTATATGCCCTCTCGCGACTAAACGAACGCGTGCAACTTTATAAGCTCGCGGCGCTTACGTGTGTTCGATTCGCATCAAGCCGATTTACATGTTTGAAAATGGGCTTTAAACGCACGCACGCGCCGAGATAGACCGTGTATGATTTTAATAAATCGAATCGCGCTTGAAAGTTACGTTATTATTGCGCGCTATATGTCGGCGCATTACTAAGCGCAGCATACACGCGAGTGTATCTATCCCATTCATTACACCTTTTTAAAACGTGTATACAAATAGCCCCGAGAGACCTTGCGTAATGTTTGCTCTGCTTTATTTTTCTCTCCCTTTTTTTTCTCACTCTCGTTCATTTGCCGAGTGTTCTTTCTTTTATCGCTCTCGCGAGGAAAAAAAAACTAGTTTCCTTCGCGGAAATAATTCAATCGATAACGCCGCGACCGACACAATGTTTATTGCAAATCTCCCGGTAATCTAAGCGATTTTCAATTTGCAACCTGCTCTCGTTGCATTTGCGCTTGGCGGCCTAACGATACGCCGCTTCTATTCGTTACCCGTACAAGCAGACTCGAACACACGAAACTACCCGGTGAACTTTTCTCAACGAACTACTCGCATTTCGCGCGATACTACCTCATCTCTCTCTCGCGAATTTGATATATCGGCCGAGGTAAAGCGATGCCCGTAGAAGGATAGAAAATTTCGCGATAATACTTATATTGTAATAAGAACGATCGGGAGCGTTGCAAATGCGCTGCATTATGCGATGTACAGAAAAGGTGTGGATAGAGTAAAGGGGGTCCAGGCGCGCACGTGGCTATGCAGACTCGCGCAGATGTATAAGCGGAGACAAAGGGATTTCCAAGCGCGCGCAATCTGATTACACGCGCGCGCCCGATATAGAAGTGAATTTCGCAGCGGGTCCCCCCCCCCTCCGCGCGAATTCGCAGGTGACAGGCTATGTGTGTGCTCGCGTTCGCAGCGAGGCTCGCTGAACTGTGTACGATTTTAGTGGGCGCCGAGCTTGTTATATTGTGCACTTTTATTTTTTATTTCAGCGCTTTGAACAATTACCCCTCTCGCGTCTCGTCGTCTCTCTTTATATTATTGGATTTGTATTCCCTTTAAAATGTGTCTGTACTGCATCTGCAGCTGTTGCGCGCTCTTGTGTTTTGTAATTGCAGCTGGTTTTGGCTACAACGCGCGCTTATAAACGGAGTTCGATTTTATTAAACCGATAGTACGAAATCAAAGGAGCGCGGCGTTAAAGTATAGCGCGTTGCCCAAACTGCGAAAGAAACGTTTTTTAAATACCCCCTTTCGATCTTTCGAGTGAAAATTGACTTTTCAGCGCAGAAAAAAAAGAAAGAGTTTAAAGAGACCAGGGGGAGAGAGAGAAAAGGAATTCAGTATGCTAAATAACTTTCATCGGCTTCTGTCAGCTTCGGACAATAGAGTGAGCGCGAACACGGAAACCAGCCGGTAGGGGAGGGAGGGGGGACCAGAAAACGTCGCGTATACATACACAGCCACGATGGAATTATCGCGGCGATATGTATACACACCGAGACGCGCGCGACTGACGTGACAATACTGTCAAGTCGCGAGGCGCGCTCTTTTGTCACTCGTTTAACCATCATTACCATGCTTATCCCCGGCGATATATATCGCATCCATTTAACTCTCGTCGCTTCTAGTGCACGCGACATCACGCGTTATAGCGACTCTTCGCGAAATTCACTCGTGTACGTGTCCCATACACACGCGTTTATACGCAAAGGTACACTTACGTTACCCCTCCTGGCCGCGTTTACCTCCTGACAGCTGAATAGCCCCTTCCATACGAAATTCCGTAAGAGTTTCGCAAAGCAGCTTAAAAGCAAATGGGGGGGAAAAAAAAGAAAAGATCACCACACACTCGATATATCCTTAAAAATCCGACGTTGAAGGTCGCGGAGAAGGAGAGTAAGGAGGAAGGGGGGGGGAGAAAGTTTGTTGGAGATTTTTTTTTAATTACCCGCTGCTTGCAGACGGAAGTAAAGTACAAGACTGTGCCGATCTGCTGCGAAGGCTACGTGATGCAGGAGCTAGTGGGAAGCGGAAGCGCCGACGCTAAGTGCGTGCCCCACTGCAAGAAGAGGTGCAGGAGCGGAGTATGCAGCGCGCCCAACGAGTGCACCTGCGATCCGGGATTCCAAGGCCAGGACTGCTCGTACGGTGAGAGAGACTGGGATTTTTTTATTTGCGCCTAAGGGCTCGTGTGCCCACACGCGCGCCAGGTTGAACGTCTGCCGATTGGCGTGTAATTACGATTTTAATGCTCGGCTTAATAAGCGGCTTGGCCCTCCCGCACGTGCTCGTGAGATGTATATCGTAGGCACTTTTTGCCGTTTGGGGCTTACACTTGGCCGGCGCTCTATGGTATAATTGAGCGTCCTCGGGGGAATGCCGAGTGTTGCTGCTTCTGGTTTTGTGATTTTTTTAAAATCGATTTCGCGAAAGGGAGTCTCAGGCCGATTGATGTTAATCGCAATTTCAACGAGGGTCACTTATACATTACGCGCTTGTGCAATTTCTCAATTCTAATCCGTAAGTCGATATTTAAGAGGCAAAAAATAAAGTGTGCTCTCCCGTTATGTATATTTTCGTCCTTTTTTTTCTTCCGTCGTTATTTTCGGCAGTGATTAAGTAAATCGGCTTCTTTTTTATTCCGGTTTTTCGCAATGTTTGTATAATCGGAGAACCGAGAGAGCCTTCTTTGCAGCGGCAAGACGGCTTATAAGCAGCGCGGTTAAAAGCAATCTTTCAACCTTTTCGTGCTGTATAACGACAACGACGACGATGAACGCGTGGAAGGCGTAAAGAGCGTGGAAACGTACAAGTGACAGAAAGAGAGAGAGGGGGGAGGGGAGCGTCAATTAAGCACTCTCTGGTTAAGCCTTTGAGAAGGGAACGGTGGGCGACTTTCTCGATTCCGCTTGAATTAATGAGGCTCGAAACGAGGAGGGGGGAGGGTCGAACAGAGAGAGAAGGAGAGTAAAGCGTTTGCCACGCTTAGAATGTCCGCAGGGCACCTGGGGACACAACTGCGAGAACGAGTGCAATTGTTTGCGGGAGGTCGGCTGCAATCCGGCGAACGGCAAGTGCCAATGCCCAGCTGGATGGACGGGACCTCGGTAAGTCGATAAAAGCGTCCGCCTCAATAGCCTATCAATGTTTCAAACGTCCCACTCGCTCTCTCGCCAAGCGTTTCCTTCCTTTTTGTTTTGGCACGAAAAAAAAGGGTGACAGAGAGTGGGATTTTTGAGTGAGTCGATTTGCTGGCTGTAATTGCGCTTCTACGGTGCGTAGGTGCGAGAACAAGTGCGCGGATGGCCAGTGGGGCTCCGGCTGCAACTCGATTTGCCTCTGCGAGAGCCCGACGGCCCGCTGCCACCACGAGAGCGGCGAGTGCATCGAGCCCGACAGCGGCAACGGCCCGATTGATGTATTCGAGGCGTCCGGCGTGGCCGTTAATCTATTGCCGGGCAAGTCAGCCGGCAGCAGCGATTACATCGACGTCGTTGACTTCGACAAGGAGGCTAGTCTGCCGAGGGTCACCGAGAGTACGTATATATACACGCCCCTTGTTTTTGTGTATATTTGTTTTAGTATTAATTGCAGACAAACAAAGTGCTCGAGGAGCAAATGTATATAGTCATTAAAAGCTTCCGTTTATACACACCTCTTTCGTGGGGATAAAGTATTAACCTCTCGGTCGTACTCCGGCGAGCGATGGAGAGCATTTACTTCGCTCGAGACTCCTCTGATTTCCTTGTTAAAGCTCGCTTAATTCAACACGAGCTGGCCGCGAATAATTTATTGTAATTTAATACGGTTTTACGGTTATCCATTTTTCAATGACCCTTCGCTCCGGAGTAAAAGCAATTTACCTTGATCGCTATATACTCGCTATCCGGATCTATATACGCCTTTCTTGTTTACTTCGCCATTTTTTTCCCCTACCGAGTACCATTTTTTTTCTTCCTCCTCTCTCGGAGGTTTGTTTTCACTTTTATAAAAAAAATTCCGCGTCTTTGTCGAAACCGAATGCATGCATATCAGGGGCCGAGAGAGTGACGAGAGCGCGGGATCCTTGCGAGAAAGTTGACGCTTTAGAGCCCGTCCGAAAAGACCCGCGAAAATACAGGCTCTCGGCTCTTGTAATTAGCCTTCCCCGTCGAGGAGAAAAAAAAGAGAGTTATCATTAACCCCCCCGGTACCCAAGGAGGGGGCTCTCTTTCTTTTTCTCGAGTTTAACCGCGTGATTTCTCTCCGGCTGTATATACAGACGATCCTGAGACGCCGGCAGTGCCTGGGCTCCCCGACGAGATGACGGTGCGCCGGGGCGAGAGGCCGAGCCCGGCGACGAAGCCGATCGAGGAGGACCGGCGAGCCGTCAGTCAGCGGTCGACGACTCCTCTGCCGGCGGCTGGCCGGCCCACGACGACCGAAGGAAATCAACTTTCACAGCCGGACAGCCCTAAGAAGAGCGGCTTTGACTTTGACGAGCGGCGCACCAACTTTCGCGTCATTGTCTCGCCCAAGACCGACTACGTTAAGACCACGCACAAAGGTATACACACACACCTATAGCCCCTCGTGCATCTCTTTCCCATTCCATATCCGCGCGCGCAGCCGACCTTTGCCCGAGTCCATTGATCCGCCGAATGCGCCTTTCTTATTTATCCCCTCCCCCGCTCGCCTCTGCGGCTCTCTTTGCCTTATTCAAATAATTTAACTGACCGGCGCGCGCGCGCATGACTCAGCCAGCGCTGCTGCTGTACAAACGTTTTTCGGTACACGTGATTGCTCTCGTAATTCCGGCTGCCGTTATGCGTCTCTCGACCTATAACAGCGCGACTCTCTCTCTCTCGCGGACATGCGAATTTTTGATTTATGCCCTTGCCGGAGGTAAAAAGAGAGCAAAAGGAAAAAAGGCACTCGCGGCAAAGGAGATATGTATATAATTGATTATGGAATGACAATGGGGGTCTCTCTGACTGCTGCATGATCGGTGGCTTATTTCCGTCGGCCTCCCCGCCCCCCTCTCCTCTACCTTAGTGTACATACTATTTTTGCCCCGGCAATTAAAAGCGCTATAGGCAAAAGAGCCTAGCTATTGCTCGCGCGGACAACCTTGACAGATAAAGCGCACATCTATCTCGGTCAACAGCAGCAGCAGCAACGACGGCGGCAGTGCGCATATTTTTCCGCATGATCGCTGCCCCGGAGAGAGAGAGACTTATTTCGCAAGCGCTTATGCCGGACGCGTTTCAACTCTCGACTTGGCCCTTTCCCCTTCTGTCTATCTGTCTCTTTTTCTCTCTCTTACTCGAGAGCTTTTTTTCAAGCAGTCGCGTCGAGGGTTTTATGTCTTTGTGTGTGAAAAGCCCGGGGGCTTTTTTTATTTCCCTTATCCGCGCGCGCGCGGATATTGCGTTGGGAAAGCGAAAGAAAAAAAAGAAAACGAGAGTGACGGCGGCCGCGAATGAACGCGCTTCTAATTATTCAGACGTACAATTTTCGATTTAGCCTTGGTTGGCGCCGCTGTACATACGCCCGGAGAGAGAACTCGTGAAAACATACACAGACACAGACGTAAATAAACTCGCGCCAATGAGTCATGTGCGTCTTTCTCTCTCGCTTGTTGTTTTAACTCTCGCCTGTCGCGCAGCCTGCGCGCTATCAATATAAAATGTGTTACAATGAAAATCGCTCTTTTTTCTCTCTTTCTCTCTCTCTCGGTCTATCTTGTGGCCTTTCGTTCTCAGGCTGTGGTTAACAAACGATCCGTCGCCCTTTTTTCCCACTGAGATAATCGCTGCGCTCCAAATGAAAAACAATAAGCTCTTAATAATTTTTTTTTAAAAAAAAAACAAATATGTAACATTACGGGAATTATTAACTGGGTTAATATAACCATCGAGACTCCATTATTTCCTCTGATTCTTAATAACATGATATGAAAATTAAAAAAAAAAAAATTATTTAAGGTGGCGCGGGGGCGTCGTTTTCATCGATCCCGACCGACGTGGCGGCGATGATAGTGGTCGGGGCTCTGGTCTCGATCGGGCTCACGTCGATCGCAGCCCTCATGATTTTCCACATACGGTCTCGGCTGCTCAAGGCCGCGCTATCGATGTACAGCCAAGAGAAGGCCGAGAGGCAGTACGCGGAAAAGGACGGGGCTAAAGGAGGCGGAGGAGGCCTCGACGTGACCATCGGCACTCTTCCTCGTGCGTATTAAAACACACGCAGGCCCGGGATACGGAGCCTCGATTTCTATTTTTATGTACTTAATTGCGGGGGAGAGGGGCGACCAGCAATTTTTAATGCTCCCTTTGATTTTGCAGGCACAATGACGAGGATCAATCCAATGTACGGCACTGGCTCAGACGCGGGCTCGGCCGTTTTGACGTTTGACGAGAGACCGGTCGAGTATGCCAACGGTACGGTGACGATCGGCATTCGATTATCCAGCAATCTCCGAGGTAATTAACATCCCGCGCCCGATACATATCGCCTTCTCTCCCTCTCTCGAAAGAGAGAGAGAGAGAGAGAGAGGGAAGGAGAGTTTATTTGCTTTTCAATCCTATCGCTTCTGAGAAATCTTTGCGCTTTTTTTCACTCTACACAACGACAGCGCCTGCAATTATACGCGAAATTAAATTTTAATAAAATTGAATGTGGAAGTGTGATAAGTCAGGAGCGGTGGAGGGGATAAGTTTATCGCTTGGATTCCGAGAAGCTTGCACGAGCGCGGGGGAAAAAATTTATTGAAATGCGAAACTATCGAGTTTAAGAGAGCGAGAGAGCAAGTCAACTCGTTATATCCGCAATTATCGGGCGAACCAAGGGAAAAACAAAACGATAATTCCCCGACGTACTTGCAGATCTGCTGGAGAGCCACTACGACAAGCCAGCCTCGTGCGCCCAGAGGAGTAGCGCGAGCCCAGGCGAGGCAGTCGAGCCGGAGCACGTGTACGCCGAGATCCCGCACGCCTCGCCGTTCTACTTCGGCAAGTACACGTAGGCTGTGCATAGATAGAACACGGCCAGTGTGCTCGGCGCGCATCCCTCCTGTGATAAGGGCTGGCCCTACTGACCCTCCTCACCCCCCACCGTCACGACTTTTCCCGCCGCGAGACAGAACTTTACGGTGAGCTTAACCGAGGCACCGAGGTTTATTATATGCAACCCTTCTCCTTCCTCTCCTCCCTCTCCCATCCATCGCCTCACTTTATTACTACACTCGAGCTTACACGTTCATTGGATCTCGGACCATCTGCCAACTTCTATGTTTACCAAAATATGCCATACTGCTATTTCTCGACGTTTAGAAATATATGGTTTTAGATGTTAAGAAAATTATTATACTACTATTAATATTATTATTATGTTTAAGAAACAGCCAATGTAGACTATTTATTTGTACTTGTGTATTTATGTTGACTGAGTCGATTTAGTGGATATTTAGTTAAGATGTATGTACGTAGTATTCTGTAAAATAAGATATAATTATAGTAAATGCTATTTTTTTTGAATTTATAAAATGTTTAATCAAAATTCCTATATTCTAGAATTGTACTGTCACTACGTGATGTAAATGCATTTAATACCACTAGTGTTTAACGTAGGGAAATGTAGTTAAGTGTAATTAATTAGTGTAAAAATATGCGAAACAGCAAAATATTACAATTAAGAAAAATTAATAAAAATTTTGTACTGGATAATATTGTATGTTCAATAAATAACGTTACCGCAACATATCGATCAATCTTCCCTAACACGAATCGAGCGCTCAAGGCCAAGCAATGAAATTTACGTAATAATATTTGCTTAGCTCTCGCATTGACCCGCTGAACTTCGTTAACGATAATATTTTCATGGATGTTCATAAGACAAGACTTGGAGAGTAATCAAGAGTTAGTAGTCTAAAAACACAACGCGAGGCAAGATGCCGAGCGCCAAATTCATCCTTCTGTTGTTTGCAACTTATTATTCATTTTTAATTGTGTGCATTTCGAGCGCAGAAAACGATTCGAATTACGCCAATTTTCCAGCCGGTGAAAATGGCACGTGCTACAAGAGAATACCGTAAGCAACGAATTGTTTAATAATCAAACATACTATTTTTTCAAAATAATCTTAAATTCGCGCAACAAAGTTTTCCTCTCAATAATATTCACGGCTCATTGTAGTTACGACGAGGAAATAGCCGACCAAATATCCAGAGGCCTCGTTAAAACATTACTGAGCCCGGAGCAACTAAAATCGGTAGGCTACTGAAAAATTCATTAAAAAAATTCAGCTAACGTCGCGAGCATTCCTATTCAAAGCTCCGTTCTCCCTATAAAAAATTCAGAGCAACACCAGGGGCTGGGTGACGATAATCGATTGCTGCGACGGCTTCGCTCGGAACAACGAGACGGGCAAGTGCGAGACCTACTGCGAGGAGGGATGTTTAGGGGGCAACTGCACCGGCCCAAATACGTGTACTTGCGAGGAAGGCTGGTCGGCTGAGGCTGGCATCTGCAAGCCCCAGTGCAGCAGGCCCTGCCCGGCCAACGCCTACTGTTTCTCCCCGGACTATTGCAGCTGCAAGTTCGGCTACGAGGAGGTCGAGGGAATCTGCCAGCCGGTCTGCCTGTACGGCTGCGAAAACGGCGACTGCGTGGCCCCGCGCGACTGCCGCTGCCACCCGGGCTACCTGCTCAACGAGACGAGAATGTGCGAGCCCGCTTGTGGAGCGGGATGTCCCCGGGGTAGCTGCATCTCCCCCGGCGAATGCTCTTGTCCAGAAGGGTATTTAAAGACCTTGGCCTTTCTAACGCCCGCCAAAGAGAGAATACGAGATTGACGAGTCATTTGTTTTTAGCTATGCCAATCCTCCGGGAGATCGTGGAGCTTGCGTTCCAAACTGTCCCGACAGCTGCACTAATGGAGAATGCCTCGCGCCGGACGTCTGCACTTGCAAGCAAGGCTATGCGCGCAATGAGGAAGAGGACCGCTGTGTGAGGGACCTCAGTGTGCCCTTGCCCGATGAGGCAGCAACTCGGCAACAAAATCCTGATAGAAACGAGAATACCGAAGGCGAGAGCAGAGGTAGAGAAAGGGATGGTTATTACGGTGGGTATCAGCCAGGCGACACACAGGGTCATCGGGATACGGCAAATTCAAGGGGAACGACTCCATCGTATGGAACGAACGTGTACGGTCGAAAGGACGATAGCGGCAGGAAGCACAACTCGCGGCATCAATATTACCCCCAAGAATCTTTTCCGAGTCAAAGAGGCAATCAATCGGCGGATCCTTATAAAATTAGCGGTCCTTATACGACACAAAAGCCAAATCCCGCACGCGGTGAGCCTCGATATGGCGATTCTCGCGATAATCCGGTAAACCAATACAACCGAACACCCCAATCGCAAGGTCCATTTGCTACGGATGCGCAAAGACCGCATCCAACACGCGGAGAATACGGCAATTCTCGAGGCAATCCAAATTATCAGTCGCCACATTACGAAACTACGTATCCTCCTGATCTCAACCCGTCGCAAAAACAAGGTAACAATTGTGAAAAGTGCGCACCATCACATGGAAAACCTAGATACGGCGATTCTCGTCATAATCAGGAAAACAATCCAAATTACTCGTCACCACCAACACAAGGCCCGTTTTCTTCGGACTCTCATACCCAGCAAAGACCGAGTTCGACTCACGGAGAACCTAGGTATAGCGATTCTCGTTATAACCCAGAGAATGATCCGAATTACCCGTCACCTCCAACACAACAAGGCCCGTTTTCTTCGGATTCACATACCCAGCAAAGACCGAGTTCGTCTCACGGAGAACCAAGGTACGGTGATTCTCGTTATAATCAGGAAAACGATCCAAATTACCCGTCACCTCCAACACAACAAGGTCCGTTTTCTTCGGATTCGCGTACCCAACAAAGACCAAGTTCGTCTCACGGAGAACCTAGGTACAGCGATTCCCGTTACAACCCAGATAATGATCCAAATTACCAGTCTCCTCGTGCACAAGGTCCTTTTGCATCGGATACGCGTACGCAGCAGAGACCAAGTTCGTTACGTGGTGAGTCTAGGCACAGCGATTCTCGTAACAATCCGAGTTATCAGTCGCCTCACTACGAAACAACCTACCCTCCCGATTTGTATCCGTCGCAGAAACCTGGTGGTAATTGTGAAAAATGTGCTCCAAATCATGGGGAGCGTAGACACGGCGACTCACGTAACAATCCGGAAAATAATCCGAACTATCAGTCTCCTCGCGGACAAGGTCCGTTTTCGGCGGATTCGCGTGCCCAGCAGAGACCGAATCCAACGCGCGAAGATTCCAAGTACGGCCAGGCTTCTCCCGATACTTCTCTGAATAATCAAAATTACGAGTCGCCTTATTCACAAAGCCCGTACGCTCTTCAATCTCTCACGACACCAAGGCCACATTCAGCGCGCAATCAGCCGAGAGACGATGACAGTCAACGCTATTTAGACGAACATCGACCTCAAGGCCCTTTTGCTACCGAGCCACGAAAGACCTATAACTCAAATCCGACCGAACAACCTAGATTTGGAATTCCACGCGATTCTCACGTGAACCCTCAAAATCCCCAACTATCAAGACCGCAATATTCCGATTCGACCGAAAATTCTTACAATCCATACGAGCCGAGACGACCTCAAGCACAACGAGAACCAAGTACTCCCTACAAACAGCCCGATAACGAGGAACGAAGAAGACCTCAAGAGCCTTTATCCCAGCGAAGGCCAAGCGCGACTGAAAATCCATCGAGCGATTTTCGTGTCACGTCGGCAGCGAAAAGTCCTCAGGCAGCTCCAAACAGCGATCAATTATATCGAGCCCCGGAAACGATCCAAAGCCCATTGTATCCGGGTATAGATTATTCCTACAGCGTCAGTAACATGGTAAACGGCAATCCTGAGCTAACCAGGGCTTACAACCCGTACAGTGTAACCGGCGATGACGACAGTAATCTTTACAGTCAAACTCCTTATTTAACGGTTTTCATGCCCTACACCGGATTAGAATTTCCAGTCGATGGATTTAATCCGGGTTTCGTGCAAACCGCAGGACAGTCACCTATTGCTCCGCAAAATTCAAACTGCGAGTTTTACTGCTACAACGGCGAATGTACGGGAAGAAACGTGTGCACCTGTAAAAATGGTTACACTCGAGACCCCCGAACACCTTATAAAAATCTTTGCGTACCCGTTTGCCTAGGAGGCTGTACAAATGGCGTTTGTACCGCGCCAAATCACTGTATTTGCAATGTTGGATTTGTCAAGGAGTACGGGAATACGGGATCTAAACGTTGCGTTGCTGTTAGTCCTTACTAAATTTTTATTTAAATATTTGTATTTTTAGTAATTTTACATTAAACGATGTTGTATAAGTAAAGTGTGTAAATGAAATAAATGAAAAACACAATTTTTTTCTGAAACGAAAATAATAAAGTAATGTACATATTCATGATACATTTAGACGTAATATTTTTGATAAAATTTTTCGTATTTTCCATTTCAAAAGAAGACAAAATATTTTTTTCATTTAAACTAATTAACAGAATAACCACATTTTTATCAAAATTACTTCATCAGTAACCGTATCATAAATTACAAGAAGTGAGTCTAATGTCGATGAGTATAAGTATCCTGTTAACCAAGTACAGTCAGCATGAGTAAACGATGAGACATTAGCTGCTATATAAGAACTTTCTCACTCTTGCATTATTCAGTGTCGGTCAGTTTGGCACTCGATTACTTTTCGGTTCGCAAAAATATGAAATTCAGCGCTACGATCCTGCTGGGCTTCGTTGCT